>CAUYUJ010002514.1:523334-530834 GCA_963575745.1 Prorocentrum cordatum
TTTCCATACTATTTGTTATAAAAATCGGAAGCTACCTCCTTTTTGTCTGCCCTCCCCCCCACCATCGGAAGCAACCCCCTTTTTTGTCCCACCCCTCGGAAACTACCACGCCGTCCTCCCCTTTTCCAAAAAAAGAGGGGGGGCCCTAGCTCCTCCCCGCCCCTCCTTTGGACCCCCCCCCCTGCTGGAAGCCTCCCCCCCCTGTTCCCTGCGGACAGTACACCCTTGCTCCCTCCCTTTGCGCGTTCCGGAAGCTACCCCCCCCTCCCCCCTTTCCGAAAGGGGGGGGGGTAACTACCCCCCCTTCCATTCGGCCCCCCCCTTCCGGAAGCCCCCCCGCCACGCCCCTCGTTTTTTCGCTAAGGAGGAGGGAGCTTGGAAACCCTACCCCTCCCTTTTGGCTACGGGAAGGGCGCCGAGAACACAAAGTACGCCGAAAACCAATGGAGCACCGAAAACCAAACGGGACACCGAAAGGGCGCCGAAAACAAAAGATGCGCCGAAAACCAAAGCGGCGCCAGATACCGAAAGGGCGCCCAAAAACCGAAGGAGCGCCGAAGACCAAAAAAGCGCCGAAAACCGGAGGAGAGCCGAAAACCAAAGGAGCGCCGAAAACCAAAGGGGCACCGAAAACCAAAAGGGCGCCGACAATCAAAAGGGCGCCCAAACCCAAAGGATCGCCGAAAACCCCAAAAAGGCGTCGAAAATCAGAGCGGCGCAGAACACCAAAAGGCACCGAAGACCAAATGAAGGCCGAAAACCAAGGAGGCGCTGAAAACCAAAAAGGGCGCTGGAGATCAACGGAGGGGTTGTGTGCAAAGTCAGAGCCTTAAATTAGTCATCGACCTCGCCCTTTTCTTGGTATGATCAACCAAACACTTCCTTTCTCTCCGCTTCTGCTCCTCGGTGCGCCGCTCGCGTTCCCCTCCCGCTTTTATCCTTCGCCCCCCTTTTCTATCCTTAACCACTCCCTGCCCCCATTCTCCGTCATTCGGTTGGCCACAGAGGTGGCCCTCGAGGCTTTTGTATCAGACCTCCTCCCCTCTCTTCTTCGTCGTCCCTCCCCTGCGTGACTGCCCAGACTTTTGCTGCACATGCACGGAATAACACAACAATAAATATGTTATGTCATGTTCTGCTCGAGTATGTTCTGTGATATGCTGGTGTCCTCTATTTTGTCCTGCTGTTGATATGTTATGTTCTGCCATGCTCTGTCATGCTCTTGCTCTGTTCTGTCATGTTCTGTTGTGTCATATTGTGTTTTGTCGTATTTGTCGAGGGCGCGAGGCGGGACACACGGGATTCTCGGGACAACTTGGGGTCTGGCGGCCGCGGTATGCAGGGTGTGTTCTGTTGTGCTTGTCGAGGGAACGAGGCGGGATAGCCGGGACGCTCGGGGCAACTTGGGGTCTGGCGGCCGCGGTATGCAGGGTGTGTTGTGTCGCGTTTGTCGAGGGCGCGAGGAGGCGGGAAAACAGGGATACTCGGGACAACTTGGGGTCTGGCGGCCGCGGTATGCAGTGTGTATTGTGTCGTGTTAATCGAGGGCGCGAGGCGGGGTAACAGGGACCCTCGGGACAACTTGTGGTCTGGCGGCCGCGGTATGCAGGGTGTATTGTGTCATGTTTGTCGAGGGCGCGAGGCGGGATGAACGGGACACTCGGGACAACTTGTGGTCTGGCGGCCGCGGTATGCAGGCTGGGAGTGACCGGGAGGTCTGTTTCTTTAAAACCTAGCAACCCCAGTCTGCCCGATGGAGAACAGCACAAACAAACAAAATAATACACAAACAACAACAAACACAAACACCCCCACAAAAAAAACGGACGGAACATAACAAAACACAAACAACACAAAAACCACACACACGCACCGAAAACCATAAGGGCACAACAAAAACCACACGGGCCACCAAAAGGGCGTCGAAAACAAAAGAGGCGCCGAAAACCAAAGCAGCGCCAAATCCCAAAAGGGCGGCCCAAACCGAAGGGGTGCCGAAAACCAAAAGGGCGCCGAAAACCAAAGGAGAGCCGAAAATCAAAGAAGCGCCGAAAACCACAAGGGCCACCGAAAGGGCGCTGAAAACAAAAGATGCGCCGAAAACCAGAGCGGCGCCACATACCGAAAGGTCGCCCAAAACCGAAGGGGCGCCGAAAACCAAAACAGCGCCGAAAACCAACGGGGCGCCGAAAACCAAAAGGGCGCCGACAATCAAAAGGGCGCATACACCCAAAGGATCGCCGAAAACCAAAAAGGGCGCCGAAAACCAGAGCGGCGCCGAAAACCCAACAATGCACCGAAAACGAACGAAGCCACGAATACCGAAGAGGCGTCGAAAACCAAAGAGGCGCCCAACACCAAAAACTCAAAGGGCGCAGAAAACCAAAGGGGCACCGAAAACCAGAAGGGCACCAAAAGCCAAAGGGGCGCCGCAAACCAAAGGAGCACAGACGACTACACGGGCGCCGAAAACCTTAAGGGCGCCGACACCAAAAGGGCGCCGAAAAACAATGGGGCGCCGAAAACAATGGGCGCAGAAAACTAAAAGGAGGCCGAAAACGGAAGGAGCGCCGAACACAGAAAGGGGAGACGAAAACCAAAGGCGCGCCGAAAATCAATAGGGCGCCGGAAGCCCAAGAGTTACGGAAACCCCAGGGGTGCTGAAAACCAAAGCGGAGCCGAAAACGAAATGGATGCCGAACATCAAAGGAGGCGCCGAAAGCCAAAGGCGCGCCGAAAATCGAAAGAGCGCCAAAAAACCCAAAGGGGGGGAGCGTCGGAACTCTCTCCCCCCCTTTGGAAAGGGAAGCCTGGGCGCGCTCCCGGCCCCGAAAGGGGGGGAGCCTCCAAGCCCCGCCCCCCTGGCCGGGGACCCCCCAGCGACAAAATCCACTCAAGGGGGGGGGTTAGTGAAGGGGCCTCAGGACACACAAATAAATACACACAAATAAAAACAGTCCCCATAGTTTCTGATTTTTTTTGGGGGGGGGCTTTGTCTTCCCCCCCACTTCCCATAGTTTTGCATATTTTCCTTGGAGTCGACGATGAATTGTGTCTGTGTGTTTCTTTCCCTCCTGAGTAAGCTCCGAAAGCCCCCCAGCTACAAAATGCCGGCCCAAGAGGGGGGGGAGCGGCGGGGAGCCTGTGAGGCGCCCCCCCCCCTTTCCAGGAGGGGGGGGGGGTAGCTGGACGCTGGGCCTCCCCTGTGGTTGTTCCCTGCGCTGCGTGGGCACTCCGTCATACACGCGTGTTGCGTGGGGTTGCTTCGCATGTCGCTGCAGCTGCCTTCAGCTGGCAAACACAGTGCCCCGTGTCTTGGATCGCGCCTGGTTCACTCTGGGGGATCGCCATCCTTCCAAGTTCGCCTTTACTGTTAGGTCGGGCCTGTCCCCCTACAGGGGGATTTTGGGCGAACGAAAATATTCAAAACATGCACCCCAAATGGGCAACAAAAGTCAAAACATCTTCCCCAGACTATTTTTGGACTATGTTTGAATATTCCTCCTGTAGAGGGACAGGCCCGACTTAACTTTACTGACGCACTGCTGACATGTGCAAATTTGCTAATGCACGGCTTGAGTGCCGTGTGGGTGCACAGAAGTGGTGGGCCACAGCCTGAACAATTGCCTCATCGCCTGTAACCCGTTGACTAGGTTACTTTACTCGTGCCCAAGGAGCGCCCCTGCTCCCGACTCCCGACACCAATCGGGGCATCTCCTTCCGCGGTCACTACCGGTGCTGACCTTCTCCGTACTTCTTTGTGGACCTCAACAGATTTAGAGGTCCAGCGAAGGGCTCAAGGAAAAGGGGGCACATCTGTCAATCTGCCACCGTGCACCCAACGGCACGTTGAGGCGTGGCAGAATGCCAAGTGCTGCCTGGTAACGTTTGCTTCTTAAATCTTCTGAGGGGCCTCATCCCCCATCTGCTAATGGAGTTCCGCGTGCACCGCCCTTTGTGGGCCTTGGAAACGGCAGAGCCGTTTTTTCACCGTTTCCGAAAAAGTGTCCCTTGAAACTGGAAACGGCCAAAAAACGGCGACCGGAAACGGCACAAAAACGGCTCCAGGATTGGAACCGGAGCCGGAACCGGTCAACAAACGGCGACGGAACCGGTAAACAAACGGCGTCGGAACCAGCAAAAAAACGGCAAAACGGAACCGGTAAAAAAAAACGGCCCTGTCGTTTCCAGGGCACCGCCCTCTTCCTCCAGACGCTCCCCTGGCGCCCTCCAAGGCGGCCACGATGCACAACATTGCGTCCAAAACCGACCCGGCAGGCCACCAGGGCCAACAAGGTGGACCAAGATGCCTCCCTGACGGCGCAAGATGGCCGCAAGACTGCCCAGGGTGGCCCCAACACGGGCGAAAAAGCCCCCAAGACGGCCCGATAGAACCTTCAGCAGGGCCCGAGGAGGTGAAAATCATGTTGTGTGCCCGGCGGCATATTTGGACGCCCGCAATGGGCACGGACAAAACTGGCACAATGCCCGACAACAAGTTTCGCCCAAAACCAACAGCGGCCGCTGTTGGGCAGGCGGCCTTCTGTCTCAAATAGACACAGGCCGCGGTGGCGCGGAGAGCCCTGTTCAAAATGAACAGGAACTGCTGTTGGGCCCATTCTTTCCGTACCCATGTCGCTCGTGCCGATCGGCTATACGCAAGAGTGACCCTGGGTAAGAGTGACCTTTGGTGCGCGACCATTTGGGGAGCCGCGGGGGGACCAAGCCTGGGCGCGCAAGCAGCTGCTACTGCTCCGCTTTCAGCCATCTGGGGACCCATCTGTGCCCGCATCAAAGGTCACTCTGGCGAAAGGTCACTCTTACGTCTAGTCGTGCCGAGCATAGTGCTTGAAAAGGACTGCCACGGTCCGGCCTCTTCGGGCTCACGCCGGCTCGAGCTGCAACGCAGGGGGCAATGCAAGGGCGGGAGGGCCCGCGGGCAGGGGCAGCTGCGCCTGCCCCCTGCGCGGCCGTGCCGTCCGCTGCCGTCTCTGCCCCTCGCCATCGCTCGGGCGTCTATTTCCCGGGCATTTTTGTCGCGGCTTCGCGCGTGTATCCTTCGCATGGTGATCCAAAATGCTCCTCGATGGCCCTCGCCGAGGAAAAATGCACACGTCCGAGCGATGGGATGGATAAAATGATGGCCAAAATGACCTCCAGCATGGCCCCACGTCGGCCTCAAGACGGCCTCAAGGCAGGCTTCAAACTGCCACGCGGGCCGCCCCAGACGGACCCAAGAGGGCCCCAAGCTGGCCCCAGGGGGGCTCTCTGGGCCTTCGGGACACAATCCGATCGAAGAAGACCCCTGGACGGCACAAGACAGCCCCACGAAGGCCCAGAGAGACACCGCAGACGGCCACGACGGCCCAAACAGAGCCCCAAGACGGCCGCAAAGGACCCCCGAGGCTGCGCCACAAGAACCCAAGCCTGCTCAAACACAGACCAACTGAGGTCTGCGAGGGCGCTTCGAGAGGTGTGCAGACGGAAGGTGTCAGATGTGACGGCTCTCCCCTTCTTGTTCGTCTTATTCCTTCCTTCCTGCTCCTGCTCCTGCTCCTCCTCCCTCCTCCTCATTATCATCTTCATCACCCCCACCATCCTGGACCGGGTCATCCTGATCATCACCACCATCATCATATTATCCATCTCACTGTTTCTCTAGCTCCTCCTTTCCACATCCTCCGCAAACTCTCATCACCATCGTGGTCAGCATCGTCATCAGTATATTCATCATCACCATCATCATCACCACCAACACAATCACTATCACCGCCACCAGCATCATCACCATCATCGCCACCATCACCATCATAATCAACATCACAAACAATCAACATCGTCGTCCTCCTCGTCCGCGTCCTCCTCAGATCATCATCATGACCATCATCATCAGCATCAGCATCACCATCAACATCACCATCTTCATCACCATCTTCATCGCCATCATCATCAACACCATCATCACCACCACCATCATCATGTCATCTATCGTACAGGTGCCTCTATCTCATCCTTCTCTCCGCATCCTCCGCATCCTCCCATCACCATCGTGGTCATCATCGTCATCATCATCGTCATCAACATCAACACCACCAACACAACCACCATCACCACCACGAACATCATCACCACCATCGCCACCACCACCATCACCGTCACAGTCATCAACATCATCGTCGCCCTCCTTCTCTTCGCCTCAGAACATTATCGTCATCATCTTCACCAGCACCATCATAATCACCATCACCATTACCACCACCATTCCAGTCACCATCACCATCACCATCATCATCATCAACAACATCATCATCAACGTCATGATGAAAACCATGATCATAATTATCTTTATCATGAGCCGCATCATCATCATCATCATCATCATCATCATCATCATCATCATCATGATCATACTCGTCATCATCATCATCATCATCATCATCAGCATCATCATCGCCATCGAAACCTTCATCATCGATTTGAGCGGCAGTCACCGAGAATGCTGGGCTGGCAAGGTCGCGGGACTTGCCGTAGGCAGCTGGATAAGATGTCCCTCCTTGAGTGCAGGCTCGAAGCTGGAATCGCACTGTTGTGCGAGAACACGTTCCATGCGCTCTCGCATTGGAGGAGCAAGGGGAACATCGGTAGTCTGATGGCGCTGTCCTCGTTGGGGAATTGCCAGGAACAAAAATGACAGGACTGGGGTTGCACGTCGGCGCATGTGACCAGACCGAACTACCCGTAAGCCTTCAACACCGCACGACCGACGCAACTGTCAACGACGATGGCCCATACCGATACGCGTAACTAGTGGGTGGCGCCGCTGCGGTTTCGTGGTCGCAAGCGCCAAACGAAACCTGTCATCGGCATATAGTTTGAAATTACACGCGTGTGTAAAACGCGCTATGCGGCCTGTCCGAATGATGGGCTACATGCGGCTGGATTTCGACCGTGCGTGCTGGAAACAATATCCCGCGCGCTTGGGTTCACCCAGCGGCTTGCGAGGACACCACAATCCTGTTCGCTGTCGTCGCCAAGCATGGACATTCCGCTTGACCTGGTGTCGGAAAACTGCTTCATGCCAGAAAAGCATATACACAAGACACCGGCAAATGCGATAGACACTAGCAAACCAGAATTGACGCCGACCCCTCTTCTCCTAGGCTCGCCTTCGACAACATTCTCACCAACCGGCTCCAAAAAATTGCTCTTCGCGATGCTCCGCACGGCTCGCTCGGAACTCGCAATGGCACTCTCAAGGTGCTCTTTCCTGGCGCCGCCGACTGCACCTGCCAGATCCTGCCAGGTAGCCGTTTTGGCAGCAACAATATCCTGCTTGGCGCTGTCGGTGCCGGCCAGCATCACCAGCTCCTTGACGCCATTAGCCTTCGTCTTGTCCACCAGGCTACCAAAGTGCTTCTCGGCGACGGCACCAGCAATGCCCTCCTGAGGGGCAACGATCAGGGTGGACTGGCTCGAAGGGGGCACATCGACCTGGAATCG
>CAUYUJ010002514.1:535834-588334 GCA_963575745.1 Prorocentrum cordatum
AGACGTGACATGGGTTCATATATTTCTGCGAGCGGCATTCGTGAGGCTCGCGAGGTCCCGCTCTGATCTGCGCGGTGCCTCACTCCGCTGAACCCGCCACCAGCCTTTGAAAGTAGCAACTGTTTCGCAGATCGCAGCCCCGCAGAGACGGTGAAGTCCGGCCCTGATCAGCGCGGTGCCTCACTCCGCTGGACCCGCCAGCAGCCATCGAAAGTGGCGACAATTTGGCAAATCGCAGCCCCCCAGGGACGGCGAGGTCCCGCTCAGATCTGCGTGGTGCCTCTCTCCAATGGACCCACCCCGCCAGCAGCCCTCGAAAATGGTGGTGCTTTCGCAGATCGCAGCCCCCTAGAGACGAGGTCCGGCTCTGATCTGCGCGGTGCCCCACTCCGCTGGACCCACCAACAACTCTCGAAAGTGGTGACAGTTCCGCGAATTGATATGCTGGCCCCCCAATCAGCCCTCGAAAGTGGCGGCAGTTTCGCAGATCGCAGCCCCCCAGGGACGGCGAGGTCCCGCTCTGAGCCGCGCGGTGCTTCACTCCGCTGGACCCACCAGCAGCCCTCGAACGCGGCGACAATTTCGCAGATCGCAGCCCCCCAAGGACGGCGAGGTCCCGCCCGGATCTGCGCGGTGCCTCACTCCGCTGGACCCACCAACAGCCCTCGAAAACGGCGACGGCGTCGCAGATCGCAGCCCCCCAGGGACGGCGAGGTTCCGCTCAGATCCGCGCGGTGCCTCACTGCCTCACCCCGCTGGATCACCAGCAGCCCTCGATCGCAGCCCCCCAGGGACGGCGAGGTCCCGCTCAGATCTGCGCGGTGCCTCACCCGGCTGGACCCACCAGCAGCCGTCGAAAGCGGCAACCGTTTCGCAGATCGCAGCCCCCCAGCGACGGCGAGGTCCAGCTCACGTCTGCGCGGTGCCTCAGATCACCCCGCTGGACCCACCAGCAGCCCTCGAAAGTGGCGACAATCTCGCATATGGCAGCCCTTCAGGGACGGCGAGGTCCCGCCCGGATCTGCGCGGTGCCTCACTCCGCTGGACCCACCAGCAGCCCTCAAAATTGGCGACGGCGTCGCAAATCGCAGCACCCCAGGGACGGCGAGGTTCCGCCCTGATCTGCGCGGTGCCCCACTCCGCTGGACCCACCAGCAACCCTCGAAAATGGCGACAACGTCGCAGATCGCAGCTCCCGAACGACGGCGAGGTCCCGCTCTGAGCCGCGCGGTGCCTCACTCCGCTGGACCCACCAGAGGCCCTCGAAAATGGCGACCATTTCGCAGATCGCAGCCCCCCAGGGACGGCGAGGTCCCGCTCTGATCCGCGCAGTGCCTCACTCAGCTGGACCCACCAGCAGCCCAACAAAACAGAAAAGTTTCGCAGATCGCATCCCTAAGGGACGGCGAGGTCCCGCTCTGATCCGCGCGGTGCCCCACTCCGGTGGACCCACCAGCAGCCATTGAAAGTGGCAACAATTTCGCCGATCGCAGCCCTCAGCGACGGTGAGGTCCCGCTCTGAGCCGCGCGGTGCATCACCCCGCTGGACCCACCAACAGCCCTCGAACGTAGCGACGGTTTCGCAGGTCGCAACCCCCAGGGACGGCGAGGTCCCGCCCAGATCCGCGCGGTGCCTCGTTCCGCTGGACCCACCAACAACCCTCGAACGTGGCGACGGTTTCGCAAATCGCAGCTCCCCAGGGACGGCGAGGTCCCGCTCTGAGCCGCGCGGTGCCTCACCCCGCTGGACTTACCAGTAACCATCGAAAGTGGCGACAGTTTCGCAGATCGCAGCCCCCCGGGGACGGCAAAGTACCGGTCAGATCCGCGCGGTGCCTTGCTCCGCTGGCCCCGCCAGCAGCCCTCGAAAAAGGCGACAGTTTCGCAAATCGCAGCCCCCCCAGGGACGGCGAAGTCCCGTTATGAGCCGCGCGGTGCTTCACTCCGCTGGACCCACACACAACCCTCGAAACTGGCGACAATTTCGCAGATCGCAGCCCCCCAGGGACGGCGAGGGCCCGCTCAGATCCGCGCGGTGCCTCACCCCGCTGGACCCGCCAGCAGCCCTCGAAAGTGGCGACGTTTCGCAGATCGCAGCCCCCCAGCGACGGCGAAGAGAGGGCAGGAAACAAGAGGGGGGCGGGGGGGCGGGAGGAGGAGGGACGCGACCGCCGTGCCTATTCAAATCGAATACCCAACCAAAGAGGGCTGGGGAAAAACTGTAGGTTCGGCAGAACCACTCGTAGAAGTAGTAGTCGGAGTCGTAATACTTATAGTTTTGG
Source organism: Prorocentrum cordatum (assembly GCA_963575745.1). Classification (NCBI taxonomy): domain Eukaryota; class Dinophyceae; order Prorocentrales; family Prorocentraceae; genus Prorocentrum; species Prorocentrum cordatum. The sequence continues at coordinate 538,117 of CAUYUJ010002514.1, forward strand.
TAGAAACACTCATAGAAGTAGTAGCCGGAGTCCGAATACTTATAATAGTAGCTATTGTACTGAATGGAAACAACGCTCGCAGTAGTACTAGTCGTACTAAGTGTAATGTTAATCGTAAGTGTAATAGTATTCGTCGTACTACTAGTCGTAGCCGTAAGAATAATAATACTCATCGTCGTAAGTGCACTGATAGGATAATAATACCTAGTAATGGTAGCGTTCGTAATACTAGCTCAGTAATGGTAATATTCGTCGTACTAATAATAATCGCGAATGTACTGATAGTAGAAAAGGTTATAAACCGCCCCCCCCCCCCTCGGGGGGACCCTCGGCGACCATTCGATATGGGGAATACCATATCGAAGCCAATGTTTTCTTACACCGAAATGTTTCAACACCCCTTGGGGGAACCGCGAAGGGATATGTATGACACGGGCCCGTTCGCGGCCATTTTGCGGGGATGTCTCAGGCGGTTTGCTCGTTTGCGTGCTCAACATCCTTTGCGTTCAGAGCAGAGTGCGAGGATGTCTCAGGCGGGGCGCTGGTTTCAGCACCCGTAAGGGGAGGCGGGGGGGAGGCGCGTCAAACCCAATGCGACGATATAAAAGGGGCGGGTAGCAAGCAAGGAGAACGGAATAATGTAGATCAGAAGGTGGGAAGAATATGCCACCACCCGTTGAGCATTGCGTTCGAAGCAAGCGCTGCGCCTCAATGTGCACATTGGGCACTGCGCCCATGTGAAGAGCATTGTGCCCAACGAGAACCAGCGCTACGCTGAAGAAAGCAGGCGTTGCGCCTGAATCCCATCCCTGGGCATTACGCCCATAGGAAGAGCCTGACGCACAGCGTTTAAACATATTACACCCTTTCCTCCTAAGCGTTGCGCTCTTCTCTCCTACTGATAAAAGCCAGAGCATTACGCCCTGCTGTGGATCCCCCATAGTTTCCTCATTCTGAACAGGCATTGCGCCCTTGACCACACATTGGGTGCCACACCCCTTTGAAAAAGCATTGCGAAATGAATTGAATATTGCACTCCGCAGTGGCGCGCCGTGATCGGGTGGTGCTCCTGCTTCCCAAACCAGAACAACCATACAAACCAATGGAATCACAAGGAGAGAAGATAATAGTATTCATATTGAGTAATGGTGGACGGAACGGGTTCGCGGAGGAAGGGAGGAGGAAAAAGGGAAGTGGGATAACCGCAGGGACGGGGGAGAATACACCTCTGCTCTGTATCAGCGGCCACCAAACACTGTTATTTTCTATAAGGCCCATACCATCCGAAAACGAATGGCCACCAACCGCTGTTATGTTCTATACGTTTAGAATTTCTAGAACCCCAGCAACCATTCCAGGCGGGCCCGACTGGTTGCAGCAAGTATCGAAACCATAAACTTCTAGAAAAATAGCAGCGTGTGGTGGCCATTCGCTCTCGGATGTTATAGAACGTCACATCGTTTTTGGGTGGCCGCTGATACAGAGCATGAAAATAATGAGTAGTGGAGAAGAGGAGTGGGGAAACAAAAGCGGCGCCTCTTACCCGAGGGGTTTGGTGGGGGTCCCCTCGTAGGGGGGGGCCAAGGTATAGTCGTAGTACTAGAAAAAATGATCGTCGTAGTAACAGTGGTTGTAAACTCGTACTCGTCGTCGCACTAGTAGTCGTACTCGTACGTGGGACCAGTAGTAACACTAGCAGTAGTAGTCTTCGAAATAGTAGTAGAAGTAATGGTAATACTAGCAAAAGCATGGTAGTAGTAGTAGTAGTAGTAGTAGTCGAAAAAGTAGTAGTAGTAGTAGTAGTAGTAGTAGTAGCAGTAGTGATAGTAGTAGCGGTATTAACCGAAATAATATTATTACGAGTAGAAGTAGCGGAAGTAGTGGAAGTAGTACTGACCGTAGGTTTATACTATTTCTTGAGGTGGGAGATGTAGTAGTACTATAATGATGATAATGATAATCATAAGACGGCTAGTGGTAGTACTCCTATTAACAGAAATAGTGGTAATGCGAGCGGTTAAAATAAGTCGCTATAGAAATAGTCGGTGTGGTAGAAGCCGTGGTAGTAGTAGGTGCCGTCGTAGTAGCAGTGATAATAGTAGTTACAGCCGATGTAGTAGTAAGATCGGTAGTAGTAGTAACCGTATATCGTGAGGGTAGAAAGGAGATAATTAATCGTACGTCGACGCAGGCGAAGACAATAGTAGTCGTAGTGGCAGTAACAACCGTAATGGTAGCAATCGTAGCTGCAGTAAAAATGGCCATCGCAGTACTAGTATTCGCCGAGGTAAGTACAGTGGCGGTAGTCGTAGTAGAAGCAGTAGTAGTAATAGTAGTAGTAGTAGTAGTAGTAGTAGTAGTTGTAATAGTAGTAGTAGTAATAGTAGTAGTAGTGGTGGTAGTAGTAGTAATAATAGGAACAGTCGCCGTAGCATTAACAGTAGCAGAAGTATCGTAGAAGTCGCATTAACAGTAACAGTAACAATAACAGTAACATATGCAATCGATTCCACTGTAGTGGTAGTAGCAGCATTAGTGGTCGCACCAGTAGTACTAGCAGCCGTAGCAATAGTAGTGGTGGAAGAGGTAATAGTAGCTGTGATAGACGTAGTAGTAAATTTCGCAGCCGAAGTAATACTACCAGTCGTAGCTGCCGTAGAGAAGGAATAACCAATAGAACTGGTAGAAGTAGTAGTTTGAATGATAGCTGTAATAATCGTTAAAGTAGCAGTAGTAGCCACACTAGTGGCAGCAACAGTAGTACTGGTAGTAGCGGTAATAGTCGTAGTAGCAGTAGTAGTAGCCGTCGTAGTAGTAGTAGTGGTAGTAGTCGTAGTAGTGGTAATAGTAGTAGTAGTAGTAATAGTAATAGTAGTAGTAATGGTAATAGTCGTAATGATAAAAATAGTAATACAAAAAACGAAGACAAGACGAAGTCGTAATTATACGAATGCGACGTGGGTGTCGTAGTCGTAGTCGTAGTAGAAGTTTTAGTAGTAGTAGTAGTAGTAGTAGTAATAATAGCAGTAGTAGTGCAATAGTCATAGGTGTACTAATAGTCGTGGTCGTCATAATGATAGTGGTAGGAGTCGGGGTAGAAGCCGTACCATTGATAATAATAATGCTGGTGGTGGTAAACGGAAAAAATGTAGCCGTACGAATAGTAAACGTAGTAGCCGTAACGGTGGTTGTCGTAGTGTTGGTAGCAGTGGTATTGGGATCAGTCGTGGTCGTACTAGTAATCGTAGTCGTAGTCGAAGTAGTAGTCGTTAAAAAACAAATGGAATGATAGCAGTAGTCGTGGAAGTAGTAAGATGAGTAAGACTGGTACTGGTGCTCGCTGAATTCATCGTAGTAGTCGTAGTAATACTTGTCGTAGCAGGAAGAGAAGTTGTAAGAGTCGCAAAAACGGAAGTAGCAGTAGTAGTAGTAGTAGTAGTATCAGTAGTAGTAGTAGTAGTAGTAGTAGTAGTAGTAGTAGTAATCGATGTTGTAATACTAGTCGTAACAGTAGTAGTAGTAGTAGTAGTAGTAGTAGCCCTAATAGTCGCAAGAGTAATACTAGTTGTAAAATTAGTTGCAACCCTAATCGTATATGTAGTAGTCCTGGTAGTACCAGTTGTATCCGTGGTCAAACTTGTAGTTGCAGAAATAATACTAGTACTTGTTGCCGTAGTAGTAGAACAGGAGTAGTACTCGTAGTCATCGTAGTCGAATTAGCAGTAGATGCAGTAAAAGTAGTTAAAGCGTTTGCAGTCGTAGTAGTAGTAGTAGTAGTAGTAGTAGTAGTAGTAGTAGTAATAGTATAGTTAAAGTAGTAGGAGGAGAAGTCGTAGCAGTAGTCGTAGTAGTAGTCGTAGTCGAAGTAGTACTAGTAGTCCTAGCAGTAGTAGTAGTAGCAGCAGTAGTAGTAATAGTAGAAGTAGTAGTAATAATAGTCGTAGCAGTAGTAGTAGTAGTAGTAGTAGTAGTAGTCGTAGTAGTCGTAGTAGTAGTCGTAGTAGTAGTAGTAGTAGTAGTAGTAGCAGTAGTAGTAGTAGTAGTAGTAGGAGTAGTAGTAGTAGTAGTAGTAGTAGTATCAGTAGTCTGTCTGGGCCCTGGGCTGTCAACTCTCAGCGGGCATTGGAGGGGTATGCTGTAGTATCGGGGGCACGCTTTGCCTCTCGTATCCTGGAGCGCCGCAGCGAGGGCGCCCTGCGCGGCCTCCCCATACCCCTCAGTCGCGCCAGGCAGCTCGCCCACGGCGGCCGAGACCGCCGGCGCGCTCCGCGCGGCGTCCACGATGGCGCCTGTTGCTACAGTCGGGGCCTTGACCTAAGGAACCCAAAATAAGGAACGAGGCCCCTTCTTTCCATAAGTTAAACTTCGATGTCCGATCGAAAACATAAGGAAAACCTGAGGCAAGCTGCGAAACAACTAAGGAACGCGGAGCCCCTCCCCAACGAAAAGGGTTCCTTCTTCAGGGCCCCGACTGTACGGCGGCGCCTGCGCCTGCGAGCGACTGCCCACCCATGCTGGCGCTCCCCGCCAGCCTCTGCAGATCCTGCGCCGCCTGTTGGGCCGGGCGCCGGACAACCCCTGGGACCTCGGAGCCCGCGGCCCGGCCCAGCGCCTGGCTCACCTCCGAGCTGGGGCCGACGGAGGCGCTCACCGCGCCGTGGATGCCTTTCGCGCCGGCGTCCTGCGCGGCCTGCGCGAGCTTGGCTGGGGGGCTGTCGGCGAATCGAGACGCAGCACCTTCGATCCCGTTTGGCTCCGCCCTGGCAATCACCTCCGCCGCCTTGCTGGAGGTGACCTCGCTCACGGCCTCCTGGACGACACCCTGTTGGAGCAGCTCACCGAGGGTGTGCTGTGCAGCCTTCAAGGACTTCTCGGCCACGCTGGGCGGACCATGGACAGCTCCCTCCCCAAATGCTTCCTCCCCGGGCGCAGCTGACGCCTTGGTCGAGCCCACTAGTTGCTGCAATCGTGTTGCGGCCTTGCTGCTGCCAATGACGTCGCCCGCGACCGATTGGGAGTTTACCGGCGCGCTCTGTGCTGCACTCGCAACGGCATCCTTTGCCTTGGTGCTGTCCACCACGTTCAGCACTTGAGCCCCCTTGCTGGCGTCCGCAACGGCATCCGTTGCCTTGGTGGTGTCCACCTTTTTCAGCACGTGGACCCCCTTGCTGGCGTCTCCCGCCACCTTCTGCGGGTCTGCAGCCGCCAGTCGGACTTTCTCCTCCACGATCCCCCGCACATTTGGGTGGTCCTTGCTGACGGCCTCCACCGCCTTCCCGATGTCCCCGAGACCGAAGCCGCCCGCAAGAGCATCCCTGGCCAACAGCATCAAAGCGAGAACCTGGACGAGATGCTTCATGCCAACACTGCTCGCCATTTGAAATTGTGAGCGTTTTTTTATTCGGCGTTTCAAAATTGGGCGGAAGGGGGGGGGGAAGGGAGAGTCTGGCTCTGGACCTCTGCTCATTGCGACTGCTTGCAAACAGTGCGACCTGTGGGGGAGACTCCACCTGCTCGAAACAGGCGCCCCAGAACAGCTAAGATCTACTCCATGGAGGGGGATGGAGGGGGGGTGCGAGGGCCCGCGCCGATCGGCAAAACAATGAATAAAACAACGATCACATTGATGCAACTGTTTCTGCACAACCTTGCTAGGACCGAAACGGCTACATATGGCATGTGTATTCATCCATGCATTGAACGAGCACCTCCCGCCGTACGGCAAAACTTCGGTCGATGCTAATGTTCTCCGTCACTGCCTCCCCCCTCCTCCTCCTCCTCGCCCTCCCTCGCCGCCGCCCCATTCTCTTTCCTTCCCTTTCACTCCTCTCCGTCTCCCTCCCCCGTCCGCCTCCTCCTCCTCCTCCTCCTCCTCCTCTGCCTCCTCCTCTCCCGCCTCCTCGCAATCCTTTCCCTCCTGCTCTTCCTCGCTGCCCTCCTCCCCCCCCTCCTCGAGCCCCTCCGCCTTCCCCTGCCGCTGCGCCGCAGTGGCCTCCCGTCTCTTCCGCCCAGGCCCCTCCGCCACTCCCCCCCACGCTCACTGTAGGAGGCCGACTTCTGACCACACCCACTTCCCGAGGTGCCCTGCGAAAAGCGGTTTCCAGAGGTGGAGGTGGGCGGTTTCCCCGCCCCAGGGGAAGGAAGGCCTACCCACTTCCACCCCCGAGGGCCTATCATAGAATCGAGGATCCAGAGGTGGATGTGGTCAGAAATCGGTCTTCGAGCACTGCACCTCCCCCTCGCCGACCCGAGGGACGGGCCTCGCGGCTTGGAATGGGGGGGGCAGCGCAGGACACCGCGGCCAGCCTGAGAGGCGCCCGGCGGCGAGGCCAGGAGGCTCCCATCTCTGCCGGGCACCAGTGAAGGGGCCCTGGGACACACAAATAGATACACACAAATACAACGATTCCCAATATTTTCCCATATGTTCTGGTTTTCTGTCTTCTCCACCACTTCCAATATTTTCCAATATTTTCTGGGGAGTCGACGATTCATTGTGTCTGTGTGTTTCTTTCCCTCCTGAACCAAACAGGGAGGACACCTCCGAAGGCCTCCAGGAGTCCCCGAGGTCGCGGTCCAAGAGTCCCGCGGTGGAGAACCAGCGCCGCCAAGCATGTCGACCCTCTTCCTCCTGATCCTCCACCTGGAGGGGTGGAACAATCCAAAGTTCTGACGCCGCAACTTCGGGGTCCGTGGAACATTCCTTTTCGCCATGGAAGGAAAGATGGGGAGAACGCTAGGTTCTAGCGCTTGGTCCTTGAAGTTTGGTATGCACGGCGGATCTCGCCGCCTTGCCGACACATCGGCGATGCATCGCCGATGCGGGCCTGGTTCGGATGAGACCTAGTCTCTCCAAGTGTTTCCCGCAGCTTACAGGGGCGTCGATCAGCCTCCGTCTGCCATGCAGCCGAGAGAATATGAGCGTGTGTGTGTGTGTGGTCTGTGTGTGGATGCCGGGCCTTAGTGGGCCCTGGACACGACAGGGCCGTACTTTTACCGGTTCCGTTTTGCCGGTTCCGACGCCGTTCTTTTACCAGTTCCGTCGCCGTTTTTTGACCAATTCCGGCTCCGAAGCCAATCCTGGAGCCGTTTTTGTACCCTTTCCGGTCGCCGTTTTCTTGCCGGTTTCATTGTCAAGAGGCATTTTCTGGGAAACGGTGGAAAAAACGGCCCTGTCGTTTCCGGGGCCCACACAGTGCCGGGCCCCCAGAATCGACGGCCTATCGTGGCCCCCCCTCGTCGCCCCTGCTGCGGGCAATACTTATATCCATATCCACAGCGTCGTGGACTTGTTGGGAAGGGGTGCCGCAAGGCCGAGGCACACTGGATATGGGTAATAATCGAACCCTCTGGGGCAAGATTTCTATCCACATCCAGTGCGCCTCCAGTTTCTGGGGAAGAGAGCCCCGAAGCTCCAAGACGCACTGGATGTGGATCTAACTGTTGCCCGCCCCTGCCGGTGTGTGTGTGTGTGGTGTGTTTGTGTGTGGGTGTGTGTGTGTGGGTTTGTGTGTGTGTGGGTGCGTGTGTGGGTGTGTGTGTGTGGGTTTGTGTGAGTGTGCGTGTGTGTGTGTGTGTGTGTGTGTGGGTGTGTGTGTGTGTGTGTGTGTGTGTGGATGCCGGGCCCCCGGAATCGACGGCCTATCGCGGCCCCCCCCTCGTCGCCCCTGCCGGGCCACCCGGATCGGAGGCCCGCGGCTGCCCCCCGCCGCGGGCCGTGCAGAGCTGTGCGGGGCCGCCTGCCGCACGGGCGCCACTGCGCCACGGCCCTCCGCCGCACGGGCGCCGCCGCCGCGCGGCCCAGGGGCAGCCGGGGCGGGCGATCGGGCGCCGCTGCCCGTGGGGAGGCAGTGGAATGAGGGAGGCGGAAGCGTGCACAAATGTGCGCACCCTCCTTCGTCGCCCCCCCCCCCACTACGCAACGCCCGGGAGGAATCGGCGCGAATCGATGGGGGGGGGGGGCGATACGGTGGAGGGGGGGGACAGGTGCCCTTTTTCCAGGCCCTCAGTTCCTTTTTTTGCAGCCCTCGCTGCCCCTCCATTCGTCGCCCCACCCTTACGCGTCCTCCGAGAGGAGGAGGAAGAGGAAGAGGATGAGGAGGAGGAGGAAGAAGAGGAAGAGGGGGAGGAGGAGGAGGAGGAGGAGGAGGGAGGAGGAGGAGGAGGAGGAGAGGAGAGGAGGAGGGAGGGAGGAGGAGCGGAGGAGGAGGGGGAGGAGGGGGAGGGGGGAGAGGAGGACGAGGAGGAGGAGGAGGACGAGGAGGTGGAGGAGGACGAGGACGAGGACGACGACGAGGGCGAGGTTCAGAACGAGGAGGAGCAGGAGGAGGAGGAGGAGGAGGAGGAGGACGAGAAGGAGGACGAGGAGGAAGGGAAGAAAGGAGGAGGAGGAGGGAGGAGGAGGAGGAGGAGGAGGAGGGAGGAGGAGGGAGGAGGGAGGAGGGAGGAGGAGGAGGAGGAGGAGGGAGGAGGGAGGAGGGGGAGGGAGGAGGGGAGGAGGGAGGAGGGAGGAGGGAGGAGGGAGGAGGGAGGAGGGAGGAGGGAGGAGGGAGGAGGGAGGAGGAGGAGGAGGGAGGAGGGAGGAGGAGGAGGAGGAGGAGGAGGAGGAGGAGGAGGAGGAGGAGGGAGGAGGAGGAGGAGGAGGAGGAGCATCGCGGAGCCATGTAATGCGGCGTGCCCACCAGCGTCTGGCAGGCGTGCCCGTGCACCTGGGCGGTGCCCCCCTCCTCCCCTCCCCCTCTTGCTCGTCTCGGCCCCTCCTCTTCGCTCCTCCTGCTGCTGCTCCTGCTGCTGCTCCTGCTGGTCATCCTCCCCCTCCTCTTCGGTGTCCCCCCTCCTCCTGGTCCTCCTCCTCGCCCGCATTCTCCCCATTCTGCCAACGCGTGTTCCTCTTTTTCCGCGTCCTCCTCCTCGTTCTTGTTCTCGTTGTTATCCTCGTCTTCGCCGTCCTCGTCGTCGTCGTCCCCCTCTTGCCCTTGCCTCTACAAGCTGTTCTGCGCGTCGACAGGAGCCTGGACCACCACCTCGCGAATCCAGTACGTAGTCGAGCGAAGAGCGAAAGGGTATGACTCTTCAGGCGGGCCGACCCAGCGAACAGAGAAAAAAAGGGCCTGGACGCGCGGGGGAGCTCGGAGCGGGGACGACAAGCGGAGGAGGATATCATGAGGAAAGGGCGACAGGCAAAGAACAGTAACAGAAACGAAACATGAGAGCCGGGAGGAGGGGACTGATAGTAGCCGCCCACATCCGGGAAGACCCGTAGCCACGAACCCCACCAGCTCTTGAGGGCGTGAGTGGTTTAAAACGCTTCCACTTCCAACCCCCTTCGTCCCCTTGGGGGACGGGCTGATCCCGCCCCCGACGCCTTCGCTGGACCTGGATGGGAAGTTTCGCGACCCATTGGAGCGCCCAAGAAGGCCCTCAACGAAAGGCGAACATGATTGATGCCATGGAGGTGTTGGGCCCATTTTGACCTCCTGGTTGGGCGACGCAAATTAAGCTCCCCAATTTTGATCGACGCCCTCCGAGATGGCCCAAAGACGGCCCCCAAGGCTCCCGCGAGCTCCCCAGAACAGCACCAAGAGGTGCCGAGGCCCCCAAGACGCGCCCAAGAGGTCCCCAAGAGGCCCCCAAAACAGGCCGAAGAGGCCCCAGGAGGAACCCCTGAGTCCTATGTTGTCACCACCATACTTAAGGACCACATCCTAAAAATACTTTCGGACACCCCCAAAAAAAGAATCGAAACAATGTCGAACGACTTTCGACTCCCAGGGCCCGACACGTGAAACACTTCCAGTTTCGGTACGTCCCTGTTGCTCGAAAACATGTCTGGTGATCGAGGCAAAAGGTGGTTGGAACATCGTAACCTGAAACATCCAAGAGGCCCCCGGGGCCGCCGAGAGGCCCCCAATACGGCCCAAGAGGGCTCCAGGAAACATTCATCGTGCATCCGAAGAGACCCCGAGAAACATCCAAGAAGCCTCTGGCCGTTCTGCTCGCCCTTCGTCCCCTTCGTCCTCCTCTTCCTCGTCTGGCTCTTCTTCCTCGTCCCTCCTCCCCCACCCACCCCTCTTGAGCAGGGACCGAACGCCCAAGCATTCCTACAGGCCTACCACGAAAGGTTCTTAGAACACAGAATGCTCGAAAAACAAAAGCAATGCTCGCAGAACGTAGGCCCGATGTGTTAAAACAAGACAGTCTCAACCAGACATGTTATCATAACATTTCGTGCGAACAGCACAAAGATCTTATAACATGTTTTGGTCGGCCAATAAGAGAGCTAGGACGCTTCGCCACTGCTTGACTGTCCCTAGCCGACCTCCTCCGATTCCTCCTCCATCCTCCCCCTGTTAGAGTACGACGTCCTGCCCGACGCCAGGCACCTGACTATGCTGTGGGAGATCAGCAAGGATATGGCTGCAGATGTTCCCTCCCTTCCCGCCTCCCTTTCCGCCGCAGTCGGACTTGACGCAGCAGCGCTTTCGATGCCAGCCCCGGCTGCGGCGACGCAAGGGGCAGAGGAAGGAGGAGGACGACGACGACGACGAGAAAACCGAGGGCGAGGACGAGGACGACAGCGACGACGATGTGTTTTGTGGGATTCATTCCATCCAGAACGGTCGCCGGGCCCCGGAACCGTCGGAAACGGTACTTATCCTCCTCGTCCTCCTCCTCCTCCCCCTCCTCCTCCTCGTCCTCCTCCTCCTCCTTCTCCTCAGCCCCCCCTTTCTACTCAACATCATCCTGCTAGTTCCCTTGCCCTCTTCGCGTTCGTCCTCGCGGTCCTAGTCGTCGTCCTCCCCTCCCTTGGCTGTTCCTGTTGTTTTTCTTTCTTCTCGTCGTCGTCATCTCTCTCCTCCTCCACCTCCTCCTTCTCCTCCTTATCTTCCTTCTTTTTCCATCTGGGAGCGAGTTATCCCATCCGGCGGGATAGAAGGTCTGGCAAACATACCACAGGGCATGAGGTTCAAAGCGATTGCTTGTCCACCATCCTTCCCTCCCGAACCCGGCCAAACCAGACACCGGCCAGACCAGCCAGACAACCAGACGAGACAGACCAACCTAAGCTAGCTGAAAAGCCAGCAGCGAACCTACAGCTAGTACAAAATTGCAGCTGAAGCTCTAGCAGCGAAACTACAATTTTGCCATGATAGTGATTGGCGTTGCCTCCCCGGACCTGCCCTAAACCACTGTCGCCCGAATCCCAAGCTAAAGCTTGAGCGATCAGCCGATAAGCTCAAAGCAGACCAACCAGGCCAGCCAGACCAGATGCAAAGAAAATGTACAAAGCAAATGAAACTGGAACGCAACAACAACTGTTTTGCTGTGGTAGTGGTTGGCGCTGCCTCCCTGAAGCGCGCCTAAACCACTCTCGCCCGAATCCTAAGCGAAAGCTTCAACACTAAGCGAAAACCAGACCAGCCAGACCAACCAGACCAAATGCACAAAAAACTGCAACGAAAAGAAAAATGCAAAGCAACAATAAAGACTGAACCTCCCAAGGTAAAGCCTGAACACTAAACTCAAACGAAATTAACCAGACCGGCCAGACCAGATACAAAAAAACGCAACGCGCAAAAAACTGCGAAGCAAACAACTACAATGCACAACAAAACGGCTTTCCGGTCGCAATCGCTGGCGCTGCCCCTTTGGAACTTCCCTAAACCACTCTCGCCGGAATCCTAAGGTAAAGCTTCAGCAGGAAGATCAAACCAGACCAACCAGACCAGCCAGACCAGATGCAAACAAAAGCTGCAATGCAAAAGAACTGGTGTTCGGTGGTCGTGGTGGTTGGCGCTGCCCTCCTGGATCTCCCCTAAACAGCCAAACAAAACGGCAAGACAACGGCAAAGCAAAGGCAAAGCAAAAACAACTGCAATGCAAAACAAGTGCTGTTCGGTGACCTGGACCTCCTCTGAACCACTCTCGCCCGAACCCTAAGCTAAGGCTTCAACACTGAGCGCGAGCCAGACCAACCAGACCGCCCATACAAGATGCAGCAAAACCTGCAATGCAAAGAAAACTGCAAAACAAATAAATTTCAATGCAACATAACTGTTTTTCGGTGGTCGTTGCGGTTGGCGCTGCCTCCCTGGATCTCCCCTAAAACACCCTCGCCCGAAGTTTAAGCTAAGGCTTCAGCACTAAGCCCACACCAGCCCGACCAGACCAAACAGACCTGATGCACCAAAAAACTGCAATGCGAAACAAAAATCAAAGCAAAACAACTGCAATGCAACAAGCAATGTATTGTCGGCGGTTGTAGTGGTTGGCGCTGCCTTTCGGGACCGAATCCAAAGCGAAAGCCCCAGCACTACGCTCCAACCAGACCAGCCAGACTAGCCAGACCAGATACACACCGAACTGCAATGCAAAACGACTGCAAAGCAAACAACAACTGCAGAGCCAAATCACCGCAATGCAACAAGTGTTTTCGGTGGTCGTAGTGATAAGCGCTGCCTCCCTGAAACTCCCCTAAATCACTCTCGTTTGAACATTAAGCCAAAGTTGCAGCTCTAAGCGAAAACCAGACCAACCAGACCAGATGCCTCAAAAAGCGGACAAGCAAAAACAACTGCAATACAAAACAACTGTTTGTTTTCCGGTGGCATCCCTGGACCTCCCTAAGCCAACCTGGCCCGAATCCGAAGCTAGGCTGCAGGACTAAGCTCAAGCCAGACCGACCAGACCCGCCAGACCAGATGCAGAAAAATGTATTGCAAAAGCGACTGCAATGTTAAAGCTTCAGCAAGAAACGCAAATCAGACCAATCAGACCAACCAGGAGGGCGCGACGCTGGATCCCCCAGATGGAGGGGGGACCCCCCCCCCTTTTCCCCGATCCGTCGTCGGGGACCCCCCCCCTTTCCCGATCCGTCGTCGGGGCCCCCCCCCCTCCCCCCTCCCTTTCCCGATCCATCGTTGGGGAACCTCTTCCCCCCTCACCCCCTTTTAAAAAAGGGGGGGGGGGGTCCGACCCCCCCCCCCTCCTCCCTTTGAACGCCAAAATCGCCCCCCCCCCCCCCCCTCCCCCCCTTTCGCCAGGGCGCCCGAGGTTCCGAACCCGACCCCTACCACCCCTAACACTAATCCTCACCCTCACCCTAACACCCAACCCTAGCCCCAACCCCTAACCCTAGCCCCAAACAGTACTCACTACTCACAACGCACTCACTACCCACTACCCACTACTCGCTACTCACTACTCACTTCTCACTACTCACTACTCACGACTCACTATTCAATACTCACTACTCACTAACGACTACCCACTACTCACTTCTCCCTACTCCCTACTCTGGACTCACTACCCACTGCTTACTACCAGCTACTCGCTACTCACTACCCACTACACAAAAACTCACTACTCACTAAAAGAACTCACTACCCACTACTCGCGAATCACAAATCACGACTCAATACCTACTAACCACTACACACTAATCACTACTCACACTTCAATACTCACTACTCGCTGTTCACATCTCACTACTTACTATCCACTACTCGCTACCCGCTACTCCCTACACGGTACTTGCTCACGATTCACCACTCACTGCTCGCTACTCTCGAAACCCTTCTCGCTTCCCAATACGCACTATTCACTACCCACTACTTACTACTCACTACGCACCCACTACTCCCTACTCACTACCCACTACTCACTACTCACTACGCGCCCACTACTCACTACTCACCACTTTCTACTCACTACCCACTACTCACTACTCCTTACTCCTACCCGCGACCCCCACCCCGTGACCCACCCACATTGCTTCAACGAAAAAAAAACTGCGCTTGCGGCGGGGTTTCTTAAATCCTCGCAGACTGCCGACCCCCACGCCGCCCTCTCACTCTTATCCGCAACTGCGGGGTGATACGAATGTACTTTGACGTCCTGGGAGGTGCCTCCGCCGGCTGCGGCCGAGCCCACCTCCTTGGGACACCCCAGCTTCTGCGGGCTGAGGAAGAAGAGTGGCGAGTATGGGCGAGGAGGAGAGAGGCGGGAAGAGAGGAAGGGACAGGAAGCGCAGGGAAGTTTAGGGAGGAAGAGGGAGGGAGGGAGGGAAAAGGAGGGAGGGAAGCCAAGGTGGGAAGGAGGGAGGGGCGAGGAGGATGGAGGAGGAACGAGGAGAAGAGACAAGGGGGTGGCACGGCCGCACCTTCTTGGCGCAACCGAAGTCGATGAGCTTCGTGTAGCCGTGGTGGTCGAGAAGCACCTGCCAGCGGGAGGGCCGGATTCGGTAGCAGGCTTTCACTGGGGTGTGGCCCAAAAGTGCGTACGCGGGCGGCGGCGGGCTTCGCGAAAGCGACATCCGTACCCGCGGGCACCACGCCCAGTGGGTGTGCACCTCTCGGGCGGGCGCCTCTGCGCACAAAAAAGGCGACTCGGCCTGCGACCACATCGCAATGCAGGGGGAACCTCGAGTCGGGCTTTGGCAAAACTACTTAGACTTTGGTGGGACCTGGTTTAGTGATGTAGACTGAGGGGCGCCCCCCACCAGCCCTGTTCCGCTAACCGGAACTGCCGTCGCCCGAGAAAACACCAGCTACGGCAGACCCGGTTTAGTGATTCTGGCCAATTGACGGGCTCCAGGGCCCTACTACTAAGCTTAGGTCGGGCATCTCCCCCTACAGGCGTATTTCGGACGAAAAAGCCAACATACCCTAAACATTTTCAAACATAGTCCAAAATATTGAAAAGTCGCCCCCTTGCCTGGTCCTGGCTATGCTTAGGTCGGGCATGTCGTTCTACAGGGGAAGTTGGACGAACAAACAAACACAAATTCACAGAAAGTCCAGAAATTATCCAACATAGTAAAAACATCGTTCCCAGGCAATGTTTTAAATATGATGTTTTGAATATTCCTCCCCTGCCCTAGTCCCCTTGCCTGGGGTCATGGCTATACTAGTCCTCCTAGATGGGGTCGGAGTAGATGGGGTCGGAGGATCACGCCGCATCGCCGATGCATCGGCGATGCATCGGCGACGTCGGCGATGTATCGCCGACGTCGGCGTGGAGAAAATCGGGCTCGGTATCGAGCCGCATCGTCGATGCATCGGCGATGCGGCGCGATCCTCCGACCCCATCTACTCCGACCCCATCTAGGAGGCCGAGATATGATTAAGTCGAGCCTGTCCCCCTACAGGGGAATTTTCGACGAAAAAGAAAAACAATACTAAACAAAATGCCCCCCAAGTGGGGAAAAATAGTCACAAAATCGTCCCCCGACTATCTTTTGACTGTTTTTACATGTTCCCCCTGTAGAGGGACAGGCCCGACATAAGCCGGGGGGGGCCAAGAGGGGGGTGTCCAAGAGGGGGGGCGCAAATCATGGCCGGCGGCACGTGCGCGGCCCAGGGGGGGGGAGGGGGGGGGGCAGGGACGTAGTGAAACAAGGAGATGCGCCATGAGATCTGGGGAATTATCATGACCATGCCCCGTGCCATGATGCCCCCCCCTCTGACCATCGCTCGGACGTCCATTCCCTATGTTTGTTTCGGTTTCGTGCGTGGTTTTTTCGCCAAATGATCGAGGATGCTCCTCGATGGCCGTCGCCTAAGGAAAAACGCGCACGTCCGAGCGATGCCGAGCCCTAGTCATCACCCCCTCTTTTGCCGCCCCCGACATAAGGCTGTACTCCAGATTTCCTAACAAAGGGAGGGGGGTCTCATTTCGGGGGGGGGGGGGTCTCCTCCAGGCTATCCTGGAGGGCCTGGGGGGTCTGGGGACGATGTTTTGGGGGGTTCTCCCACGGGGGAGGTCTGAAATTGCTTGTCTTGGAGGGTCCAGTCCCCCTCCCTTTTATTACGAGATCTGGAGTACCCGATCGAGCCCCCCGAGCTCGACGTCCAGGGCGAGGGCACCGCGCCGGGTCGGGCGCGCGGGCCCCGGGGCCGCGCGGCAGCCGCGCCCCGGTTGCACGGGCGGCCGGGGGTCCACTCGGGCATGTCTGAAGGGGCCCTGGGACACACAAATAAATATACAAAAGCAAGAGGATCCCCCACATGTTCTCTCGTATGTTCTGGGTTTTCGTCTTCCCCCCCCCTTCCCATATTTTCCCATATTTTCCGAGGGATCGACGATCAATTGTGTCTGTGTGCTTTCTCCCGTCCTAACTGTGCCCCTACAGGAGGAATAGAAAAAAATAGTTTTTAACAAAAAGTCGGGGCACAATTTTGTTTGGACTATGTTTGGCCCATTTGGGAGCATGTGTTGGCAATTCTTAATTTTTCGCCCGAAATCCCCCTGCAGGAAGAGAGGGCCGACTTAACTCTGGGGGCGAGGGGAGCACGGAGGGAGGGGAGGAGATAAGATAAGACAGCGCCTCGAGAAAGGCCCGACGGTGATCGCACCGAGGACTGGCACGGTTACCAAAGTTGTGAAGGGGCCCAAGGACACACAAACAATACACACAAACAACATGGTTCCCTATATTTCCCTACCTAGGCTCTGCCTAGAAGGGTTCTTACTCTCTGTGCTTAAAAGGCCGGGCAGTGGGAACCGGCCCGGGCGGTTCCCCCGGTATCCGCCCCGCGGTTCCCCCAGTTACGTCCCCTTAGCTTAGCGTTGCTTATCTCATCTTAGCTTGGCTTGGTTCATCTTAGCTTAGCTTAGCTTCAGATTAGCTCAGGTTTATCTTAGCTTAGCTTACCTGCATCTTAGCTTCGCTGAACTTTGGCATAGCAGAGCACAGCACAGCACAGCATAGCGTAGCATAGCGCAGAATATCATATCATAGCATAACCCAGCATGACATAGCATAGCTTAGCATAGCATAGTATAGCGCAGCATAGCATAGCATAGCGCAGCACAGCACAGCATGGCATAGCATAACATAGCAACTAATGCTGCTTTCCTAGGGGCTCCAACTTCTAGGTAGGGTCGCACTGGGGTATTTCCCATAGTTTCTGTTTTTGTTTGTCTTCCCGCCCAATCCCCATAGTTTCCCACATTTTCTTGGGGATCGTCGATCCATTGTGTCTGTGTGTTTTCTTCCCTCCTGAAGTTGTGCTGTCGGAGGATTGGCCCCTGTGGCCCTCGCTCTCTCGAGGAGGGCAGCCATTCTCTGCTCATGCCGCGGGGCGGTGCCACTCGGGGAGAAGCCGCTGGGGACGGACGACTAAAGGGGCCCCAGGACACACAAATAAATACACACACATAAAATGTCCCCCCATATTTTCCTATATGTTCTGGGTTTCTGTCTTCCCGCCCACTTCCCATATGTTCCCAGATGTTCTGGGGAATCGAAGATTCATTGTGTCTGTGTGTTTGTTTTCCTCCTGACCGACGGCGCACGCACAGAGGGAGGGGAAGAGAGCGAGAGAGAGGGGGGGAGGAGGAAGAAGCACAAGTGTATCACAAACAACGCCTGGAGAACAGGTCTCGGGCGAGGGAGGCCTTCTCTCTCTTCCTCCCGCTCCGTCTGTCGGTGTGTCTCGCTTCCTCTGCACTCGGGCCTGGGCCAGAGTGAAGCCCTTCAAGAACAGGAGCCCCTCCGTCGGCCAAAACAAACACAACATCCAGGGGTACCCACCACAGGATGCACGAGAACCCCCAACAAACAAGAAGAACACGAGGGTCAATCACTAGGGGACCCTCCCAAAACCGACCTCGATCTGATACCTCGGTCCGACTGTATGTCTCTCTGCCTATTCTCCTCCCTCACCTCCCCCTGCGGGTGTCGAGGACGGCGCCCCCACCGGCCCTTGGGGAGCGGCTCTGAACGACGGTCCTGCAGATCCTGCGGCCTGCTGCCCCGAATCCCACCAACCCTTTTGGGCGTAGGTGATAATTCGTTGTGTCTTCTCCCTCCTCAAAATCCCCCTCTTCCCCCTGCTCGGGGGGAGTTTCCCCTCTCCCTACCCCCTCCCCTGGGTCTGGGGGTCGTGAGGCGTTAAAGCCCCCGAGATTGCGCAAGATGGCTTCAGGAGGGCCTCGGAGACCTCAAGATGGCCTTTAATATGGCCCAGTGAAAATATAGATGGTTCAACATAGCATCCGACGCACACCAAAGAGGCCTCAGGACGGCCCAATCGGGCTCGTAGATGGTCGAGGGCAGCGAGCCCAGACGAAAAAAACACGACGCACGAGGCATCGATTCGTGACCGCAGCACTCGACCATGCATCCCCCTGCTTGCGACGTCGCTGCATGCGTGTGGACGACGTATCATATGTAGCCAAACTCGACCGACACTCCGCGCCGCCCGTCATTCAGCAACACTTCCAGGGGCCCCCATCCACCGCCACGGGCCTCTGATTCACCTGCGGATGATCCTTGGCGCGCTGGGCGTCCAGACCCCGAAGCAATGACGCATCCAACTTCGCGAAATCCGAGCGAGACTCCGTGTCCTCGAAGAGCTTGCCTATGCACCAGCCGCCCTCCCTCAGCTCCTGCAAAAACCACTCAGCATCCACCAGGGCGCGCAAGCTCTGGACATTTTCTGCAACCCTCCGCGCCCATGTATTCGCCAACAGACTCAAGCATCCCGAGCAAAACGTGGTCTCCTCCCTCTCGAGGCGGCAGGCCGCAAACTGCTGCCCGCACTGCCGGCGATTTGCAGGGCGCGCGGCAATCCGCTGAAAACGTTTTAGCCGACGAACAGGAAGCTCGACCTCACTGGGCGACGCCCCCCAGAAGGCTCGAACACCGTCCGACGTCCAGGAACATCGCTGCTCACCCTCCACTCTATGAGCCTGTCTCAGGAACGCTTTTTCTTTGCAGCGAGTCGAGGACCGAGCTAAATCCGCCAGTTGTGCCTCCGTCGGGAGGAACGCCTCAAGGTTCTGAGCCGCCGTGCCTAGCACGACCCCGAGGAGCATCGATCTCTTGAACGTGACGGGGGCCTCCCTGAGGTGGCAGAAGCCGCGCTGGGAGTAGGTGCGCGCGATTGACAGCCGCCCTCCTAGCCCCCGCTCTCTCGAACGAGCAGCACCGGGACGCCCCTCAGCAACAACCTGCGCCCCTAGATCTGAACCGGCTGGGACCGCCTCTCCTGGGCGCGCAACCTGGCGACGCTGGATTCTGCGACATTCCTGATGAGCCCCCTCCCCAATCGAGTTCAGCATGACAATATGTTCCTCGGCGTTTTGCATGCCGCCGTCAGCGAGCATGGCCTGCGAAGGTCACGAAAACGAGCTCAACGTTGCATGTGCCAGAGACTCAACCAGGTCCACTGCGCGCCCCAGATGCAGCCGACGCAGATCGCGCGCGTGCTAACAGATGAGGCCGGCGCAGGTCACGAGCGTACTAACACGTGGCGAAATAAAAAATAATAGCTGGCATGGAGCTACGCAGATCATGGTCATTCATCAGCTTCTCGACGTCGCCGCGCAGCCATAGCAGGCTGGAACGCCCAAGTCAACGCTGCCACCATGAACGGGTCGCCCACGACGAGGCCACCGACTTGCGGCAAAAGAAGAAGGTCAGCACCGCGGCTGGGAACAGAAATGCCATATTGTTCTACTCACTGCCGAGCCACACATCGAACCGATCCATCATGTAGAATACCAGCTGCATCCACAAGTCGGGGCTGTTGAATGCGACCAAAGGCATTTGTCACATCAAAGAACTGATTGCCAAGACTCCCCCCCCTCTCGCGCTCGCCAAGCAGCCGCATTGCTGACTAGTAGAGGCATCTTCATGCAACGCCCCTTCTGGTAGCCGTGCACCGAAGGTTCCATGCGAATGCGTCTCGTTCCAGGGCATGCCGATTTGAAGTGGAAGATGAATCCAGCGCTTGCCTGGTGGCCCTTCATCATAGGTCTCATGCAAGCCCGCTGCGCGGCTACAATTCCAGCACCGAGGACGACATCCAGCCGTCCGAATGCGCAACCAACCCATGAAGACAGCACACATAACGTACAAGGTGGGCCGTCCCACCTACTCAGCTCGAAGACCTCCTCGTTGCTGTCCTGGTCAAACTCCAGCTCCAGGGCCGAAGGCCATGTCCCAAAGCTCGTCACGGGCCGACCTGGCCGGCCCCGCTTTCCGCTTTGCCATGCCCCTCAAGGCACGGCTTACCTTCCTCACGTCTTCCTGCACACTCAAGTCCAGCAGCGGTCCCTCCACCGCGGGCACTGCAGGCCGCGCGAAAAGCCCGCGCGCCTGCATGCCGCCATCGCCGCCCTCCGCGCCCCAGAAGGTCATCTGCTCGTTGCCGGTGGGCATGGCCGTCCGTGGCGCAAGGTGGTGCCTATGTGTCGGTCCCTCCGTACATCCAGCAGCCAGTCGAGCATATCTAGCCACTCCATACGTATCTAGCATCTTCTATGCCTCCTGCATCGTCTCCGTGGAAGCAGCCCCCCTCGCCTCAGCATCCCCTTTGCCCATCTTCCTGAGCATCTTCGTAAGACCCTCACTTGTGGCAGATATGGGAGTCTCCAACTCATCATCATCATCAGCCGCGCCTCCAAATCGCTGTCGCACAACTGCACCTGCCTTCAGAAACCGCATCGCGCCCGCCTGCCAGAGCACGCGCTCCCAAGACCCAAAAAGCTGATCAGGATAGGCTAACTGTGCAGAATGCTGCCTTTGCCCCTGAGATTCCTCCATGATCCGTCCCACTTCATCTAGGACATCTCGCTGCTTGTAGCTGCCCCTCATCGCCGTCACCAGATAATTTCTATACAACCGCTGGCCACCCGTGAAATCAGGAGGAGCAGGCCCTCGGATGTCTCGACCAACTGGCCCCTGAGGTCGCCGACGCTGAACCATGACAAGTACACGATCCTTCCTCCGCGCAGTGGGTGTTCGCTAAGCCTACGACCCTTGCCCAGCAGCGCTCCACCACGGTTGGCCGCTGACGACAAAGCCAGTGGGGTAGCTGCATGATCAGTTATGGACTGACTTCCACTTCCATTTAAAAGTTGGTGCAGAAGACCTCGTCGATCAAATGCCCACGAAGTGGGTCTCCATCACTTTTCGGAAGGCAGCACCAGCACAATGTTCCAGCGAGGCGCCAAACGATGGCACTGTAGCCGTGCCCTCGAGCACCTGGAAGTCCTCCCCCCGACTAGCCCCGACGCCGTCATTGAAGTCCGTCAGCACAACTGGTGTAGACCTCGCAAGACAGCGAGCGAGCTCACATTGAAGCCGGCGTATCAGCTTGAAGGTTTCACTAAGCCTGCAGTCTCACCTAGGTGACACGCGGCGGAAAATACATGCACATCAAGGTGAAATCCTCGCTCTTGCTCTGAATGCGTGTCGCTAGGCATCGACCGGTCAGCTCAAGTGAGCCTCCTGTCGCGCTCCCAACATGATGTTCCTTGAATCTGGCATGCAACAAGAGTGAGATCCCACACGAGCGATTCGCACAACTAGCTCCTCTCAAACATCCAACCTTTAGAAAACGCCTGCCTTAAATGTAGCGCCGTTGCACCGGAATGTCACGTACACGAAACTGTGTGACAACAAGGGCGACCGCACATATATACTTCGAGACTGCCGCATTGTCCTCAAGCCTTGGTCGTGTAAAGGCGGCCAAAGGATGGAATTGCCAGACGCACCAGTACGGACCTCCAGCCGCGTTGACGCTTCGCCGCAGAACCATCAGTAACAGGCCATGACTGATACCGAGAGCGGTCATCATGAAAACTGCATACGGACCAGCCCAGCGCAGAAGGAGTGACTGCTCGGATGCGCCTGTCGCTCAATAAAACCTCGAGTCTATACGGCGACTTGATGATGATGATGATGATTATGATGATGAGAAAGATGTTGGTGATGACGATGATCGTGATGATGATGATGGTGATGATGATGACTATGAGGATGATGGTGAGGATAGGGAGGATATGACAAGACGAATCACATTCAACCCCATCCGAGTGTGAGCGATTGTGAACTGTGCAGATGCGCAGCTGAGCAAAGCCATTACGGACAGAACACCGAAACCACTTCCAAGTGCCGTTGAGCTGCGAGCCTGTTATGAACAGAGCGTGCCTACAGGCCAAGCCTCAATGCGAGAGGACGGTACCCTCCAGGACCGGAGAGTCCAAAGGCACGTCCCCGCAGTGACTGACGACTGACATGACCGTGTGAGGCATGACTGTCACATCCCGTGGAACGACAGAGACCCCAAACAGCGCGAGAACGAGCGGGACAGGAGGAGGACGAGGAGTCGGACGGCGAGGCCGAAGACACGAGAACGTCCAAACAACACGGTCCTCCTCCTGTTCGTCCTCTGAGCTCGAACTGCCCCTCCTCCCAAGCGACGACGACAACGACGATAGCGGCGAAGACGAAAGCGGAGACGACGACCACAACGGTGATGAATGACGACGACGACGACCACCACCACCACGGCGACGACGCTGCTGCCCTCCGCGCCCGAAAAGCCACTGGGGGCCGCCGAGGGCCGCCCGAGGCCGCCAGAGGGCCGCAAACGGCCGCCGAAATGATGCCCTTAATGGCTTAACGACCTCTGCCGGCATTCGACTCGCGCTTGCGCGGCCACGATTCGATCCGAATGTCCTTAGAAATGTCTCCATGTCTTCGGATTTACCCGGGTTTGCTCTGAATTACCTCCAACTATCCCGAATGACCTGCATTTACCCTGGTTTATCTGGCTTGCGACAAATCGTCAAACCCTAACAAATTTGCTGCATCTTCGGGGGGCCTTCTCTGTCCCGTCGGGCCCCTATCCGCGTCGAAACCGTGACGAGTCCATGTCGGCCTCGTCCAATTCGGTGCCGAGTCCGCGTCGAATCTGCGTTGAATCCACGTCGAGTCCGCAGCGAGCCCGCATCGGGCCCACAAGACACCAATTTGGGAGACAGACGAGGTCCCCTCGGCTACACGTAAGAGTGACCCTGGACAAGAGTGAGCTTTGGTGCGCAGCTCGCTGGCCGTTGCGTACGGTGCGACGGTAGCGGTTTGCGTGCTAGGGCTTGGTCCGGCAGCGACCCCCGAAGGCCGCGCACCAAAGGTCACTCTGGTGAGAGGTTACTCTCACGCGCAACCGATCCCACGAGGAGAAGGAGGAGGAGGAGGAGAGAGAGGAGGATGGGAGGAGGAGGAGGAGGAGGGGGTGGAGGAGGAGGAGGAGGAGGAGGAGAGGAGGAGGAGGAGGGGGAGGAGGAGGAGGAGGAGGAGAGGAGAAGGATGTAACGTAGTAGAGGCCTCCCGGATGGGGACCGAGTAGATGGGGCACCGCATCGGCGCAATCGGCGTGAAGAAAATGGGGCTCTACACCGAGCCACATTGCCGATGCATCGGCGATGCGGCGCGATCCTTCGACCCTGTCTACTCGGACCCCATCTCGGAGACCCAGAGTAACCGAAGGCCGGCGGAGGCGGCGACAGAGAAGTGCGGCGGCGACGCGAGCGGGGCGGCGAGCACGTTCTCGGGCTTCAGGTCCCGGAAGACGACGCCGCGGTCGTGCAGCGACTCGAGTGCGAGGACGAGGCAACCGATGTAGAAGGCCGCCTGCTGCCGGGCAAGCAGGCCTCGGCGGGGAAGGGAGGGATAGCGGGTGTTTCCTCGGACTGCTGCCTGGCAAGCAAGCAGGCCTCGGCGGAGAGGGGGGGGAGGGATGGAGGGAGTTTCCTCCGA
Organism: Prorocentrum cordatum; assembly: GCA_963575745.1. Classification (NCBI taxonomy): domain Eukaryota; class Dinophyceae; order Prorocentrales; family Prorocentraceae; genus Prorocentrum; species Prorocentrum cordatum. Next base: position 561,671 of record CAUYUJ010002514.1, read on the forward strand.
GTTTCCTGACACCCGCAGGACGGTTGGGGGATTGGGGGAGAGTGGGAAAAGGCGGATGGGGTTGGAGGGGACGGAGGGGACCAGTCGCAGGAAGGAGGGAGGGGTGAGAGAGGGGGGTCGAAGGGAGAGGGTACCTCCTGCAGCTTATGGATTCATTCATCTGCATGTACATCGATGTGTACATATAAAAGCAAGCACGCCTATACGACCAACCTTCGGGTGATAATGAGGTTGGGGGTGGGGGGGAGGAACTAATGGCTGGCAGATGCGATGGGTGTTCTGATGACGATGCATGTGATGCGCCCTCGAGTTAGCGACACAGAGTGATGATGATGTTGCGCTGCGATGCAATATAACAATCGATCTCGCTTTCGATCTCACTATCGATCTTGCCATCGACTCCTCCATCGATCCCACTACAGACCTCGTTGTCGATCTCGTGTTTGATCCCACTACCAATCCGATCTAGCGAACCTATGGTCGATCTCACTATCGACTTCGCTACCGGAACCAAGGCGGGGCACCCCTGGCCATTACCCGCCCACCGCCGACTGAACACCAACGGGACAACAACGGGACAGCAACGGGACACCACGGCGGGACACCCTCGCGGCCATTGCGTGCCCACAGGGGGCGGAGGGGCGATCCACCGCATCCTGACCGCCCGGGCGGCGGCGGGTTCAATCCTCTCGCGCGGCCACGCAACTTCGCCTCGCCCGCGCGCACGACACGAACACGAAGCCGAAGCCGACTTCCCGGTGGGGGGCTCTCCGTTCCACTGCGATCTCAGCCCCCAACCTCTGATATATGCGCTATGTGCTTGCAAGTGAGCCCTTTGGGCGTATATGGTCTAGAGCGCTTCCCAACCCCTTCCCCATCGGTATGTATCACACTGTTTCGTTTTAGTACGCACCCCCTCACCCGACTCACTGCCAAACCCCCTTAACCCGACCCGAAGCAATGCCACCCCCCTCACCACCACCGTGACTGTATGCCTCTCCACTCTACTGGTCCCTGACCTGAATCAATGCCGACGCCCCCAGCGTTTGTCCAGACTCAATACAACATGCACCTTGCGGCAAACTCGGGATCATGTTCGGGCACGTCGCCATCATCGTGTATTGCATGTTGACATTGACGGGGAGTTCAGACATTTGAGCCACATGTGCACCAGTCCTGTCAAAACCGAATGCAAAGCGCACGCTGCGGCAAAATCTCGGACGATGCGCAGGCGCCTCACGATAATATCGCCCTGGTAATTGACAGGGATGCCTGGGGGTGCCCTGGCGAACCTATCTGGCGTTTGCATTGGTTCCCGGCGGCTGTCAATGGCCACCCCTGCATATGCTGAGACTCGGGTGCTACTTCTAAGGTGGATGAGCGCGTGTGAGTCAGCGAGTCGGCCGTCACTTGGGGGAGGGTGGAATGACCCCTCCCCCTCCCTCATCCCCTGGGCCTGGAAGATCAACCTCCGCGAGCTGTTAAATCCCCCTTGTCCCTACAACTGAACCATATGACAATTGCTCTGATCTCCTCCCCTGACAAATGTCCAGGCGATCACCCGCCCTCTCCGCGTGTTTTTTCGTTTGAACACGCATGAATTCAAACATAGAGCTTCCTTACCGTGGTGTTGCAGTCCAAATGTCATCGGTGTTTCAAAACGGTGCTCCCGCTGCAGACTGGACCTCGTGTCCGGATCGGCGCGTTGCTCCCGTCGCTCCGAATGGCAATGTCGCCCCAACGTGGGCCGCTTTTCTGGACCCGAGTCTTGCTTCATTGCGGTCCCCCCCTCAAGTCCCCTGCGCCTTCCCCTGATCCTGCTGTTCCTCCCACTCCTTCCATTCAGTTTCCTGCTGCCGCTCGTCTCGCCCCAACGCGGGTCACTTTTAGGAATCCGAATATGTCATGATCGTTGTCGCCCTCCACATTTCCCCTCCTCCGCCTTCCGCTGGTCCTCATTTCCCTCCCGATCCTTCCGCTGTAATTTCTACTGCTGCTGTTCGTCCTCTTCCGTTTCCTCTCGAACATGATCCTGCTCACTCGCCACATCCTCCTTCCGTGCAGGCAGCTCCCCATTTTCCGATTGCGCATAACACGAAACGATCTTTGTGTGAGTCGTAGGTCGGCTATGACAGGCGTCCACGGATAGAGAACAACCAACGCCATGGGAAGGGATGGGAAGGAATCATATGATATCAGATGAGGCGCAAGCGCACCTGACTTTCCGTCTCCCCCCTCTCTCCCCCGCTCGCTTCCCCCCGCCCTCCCGCCTCCTCCCCGCCCTTCCAAAGTTCCCTTCCCAGAGACTCCGAGATAAACAAAGCCCACCCTTGTTGTTTCTTTGTCTTAACCTATGCATGCAGGGCAGTTTTTATTACATTGTAATTTAAAACAGATAGGATGTTCAATGCATGACCCATTGATGAATACATGTATGCGTGAACTCATCGTTGTTTTCAATACTAAATCCCTGCATGTTTACTACATGATCCGCTCGCGGAGCATGTGTTAAAAACGGCCCTGTACATGTTTCTGCTCTCAGAGCATCTCGCGTGGGTATCGATTCTGGATGGACTCGTGGTGATACGCGCGGCGTCGATAATGCTGTGTTGCCGCCCCCCCCCCGGGGGGCCCTGCTGACCACGGCCGGGCGCACCTCGGAACACCGAGCAAGATGACATCCAGGAGGGGCCAAAGGACATTGTTAGGGGGAAGAAGCGTGGCATAAACATAAAAACTCGGAGGTTCGCGCGGATTTGTCGGATCGGCGCTGGGGCCCCCTGGCGGCAGCTCCGGCGCCGCCCCTGGCGCGCTCCGCGCGCCAGGGAGGGGGCCCCAGCTCCGATCCGAGAAATCCGCGCGGACCTCTGAATTTTTATGTTTATGCCACGTTTCGTTCCCCTACTGGTGGCTCTGAGCGAAAACGGATGGGCGGAGGGAGGAAAGGGGGATGGAATGCAGAAGGTTTTCGGGGTTGCTCGTGCTTGCAACGGCTTTTAGGGACTTTAGTAAGGTCCCCTCAGACCTGGAAGCCTTCTCGACCCGTCTCTTCCCAGCCCCCCATTCCTCCCTCTCCTCCTCCCTGGCGCAGCCTGTTGCCATAAGAGCAGGACCCTCCACGACCCCCGTGTGAAGCGTTTTTGAAAAGGGGGGATGGGGGGAGGATGGGGACAATGTAGCTTCAGGAGAAGATCTCCTCCTCCAATTCGTTTTCTGTTGCGCTGAGCAGACAGTGAGTGCTATGCTTGCTGCATCCTGATCCTCCTCCTCCTCCTCCTCCTCCTTCCCCTCCTCCCCCTCCTACTCCCCTTCTTCCCCCATACCCCTGCCCCTCCTCCATCTCCTCCTCCTCCTGCTCCTCCTCCTCCCTCCTCTTCCTCCTCCTCCTCCTCCTTCTCCTCCTCTTCCACCTCTTCCTCCTCGCTCCTCTTCTTCCCCCATACCCCTGCCCGCCCCCCTCTCCCCCTCCTCCTCCTCCCTCTCCTCTCCTCCTCCCTCCTCTCTCCTCCTCCTCCCCTCCCTCCCCTCCTCCTCTCCTCCCTCCTCCTCTCCTCCCCTCCTCCTCCTCCTTCCCTCCTCCTCCTCCTCTCCTCCTCCTCCTCCTCCTCCTCCTCCTCCCTCCACCTCCCTCCTCTTCTCCTCCGCCTCCTCCTCCTCCTCCTTCCTCCTCCTCCTCCTCCCCCCCTTCCCCCATACTCCTGCCCCTCCGCCCTCCCGTCCCCCTGCTCGTCCTACCCAGCCCGACCATCGCCCGAGCGCCCCGTCCCTTCCTTCCTCCTCCTCCTCGTCCTCCCTCGCTCCCCTCCCTCCTCCCTCCTCCTCCTCCTCCTCCTCCTCCTCCTCCTCCTCCTCCTCCTCCTCCTACCTCTCCTCCTGCTCCTCCTGCTCCTCCTGCTCCTCCTGCTCCTCCTGCTCCTCCTCCTCCTCCTCCTCCTCCTCCTCCCTCTCGTCCTCCCTTTCCTGCCCCCCCCTCATCCTCCCTCCTCCTCCATCCTCCTCTTCCTCCTCCTCCTCCACCTCGTCCTTGTCCTCGTCCTCCTCCTGTTCTTCCGCCTCCTCCCTCCCCCACTCATCCCACATCATCCAAGCTCCTCCTCCTTCCTCCACCTCCTCGTTTATACCTCTTCTGGGATGGCCTATCTGCCGGATGGTGGTATACAGCTCCCCACCGCTGGCGTACTCCGTGAGGAAATAAAGGAAGGACTTGTCCTCTCGCTGGCTTCAGGTGGGGGCGGGGATGGTAAGAAGCAGGGAGGTCTGCGAGGGAGGGAGGGAGGGAGGGAGTGAGGATGTGAGGGAGGGGGGGCCTGGGAAGGAGGGAGGGAGCCGGAGGGAGAAACGCACTGTCGAGGATTGTGGACTTGGCGAAATCTTGGGCCTTGATCAGAGGGAGGGGCACAGAAACAACGCTGGCCCCTAAATGCCCGCACCCCGTTTTCCCAGGACTGCGGAGGACGTGGGCCGCGATGCACGAGACACAAGGGTGCCAATCACGACTACAAAAGCCTGCGAAACTGGAGCTCACAGCACCTCGCTGCCTTGGCAATCCAGGGTCTGCCAGCCGTGCTGCTGCGTCACGGACGGCCGAAGGATCTGGGCACAAAGCTGCCGACGCGCCAGAGGGGCATCACCCCCAAACGCCAGAGGGTCGCCCTGGATCTGGCAGCAGGGCCGACCGACGACTCAAACTTTAGCTGCGCGGCGGGCAGGGCAGCGCCCACCTGCTACCACCCTCGAACTTATCCCTATCAATAAGATTGGCACGCCATAAAGGCGATGGCAATCTTCGGGGTGCGCCCAACAAAAAAGGAAATCCCGAATATTGGCATCGTGATGAGGAGATGCCCAACCTAGGGATAGGGATATGTTCCAGGCTGGTAGCTGGTGAAGCTGGGCGGGAAGAGAGGGGCCGCGCCGCCTGCAGCAAGAAGGATCGGGGGGTGCGCTGAGCATGACCCTCGAGCGCCGAGCCCGGGCCAGCCGCGTAGGGGTCTGTCGGCGACGAGCCCATGGGGATTGCCAAAGGGAGACGGCTCGGAAAGTTCTGGCCTTCGGGAGAAGTTGTCTAACCGCGAAAAGTCTTTGGACACCTCCAATGAGTGGCATTAATCATTGTTCTGGCGGCGGCTTTATTGACGGACTGGTGCCCCACCAATAGAAGGAGACTATGCGTTTTCTTCCCGCGGCGCCCGCCAGCAACGCTTCCATGGAAAATCTGAATTCAGAAGTTCGGCCCTGAAAGCTCCATTCCGAGAAAAGACATTTGAAACTCAGGCCCCGCGCGGGACCTCGGATATCCATCCCTTGTCGCATGGGCACTACGCAACACCATGCTGGCCGCGCGCGCCGACAAAGCGCCGGCGGGAGCTGTGCCCGCAGACGGAAGCGGCTTCTCTCGGGAGCGGCCAGGAGGGGGGCGTCCAAGAGGGGGGGGTGCAAATCATGACCGGCGGCACGTGCGCGGCCCAGCGAGGGGGCCAGGAACGTAATGAGATAAGAAGAGGCGCCATGAAATCTGGGGAAATACCATGGCCCACGCCATGATATCCCCCCCCCCCCCCTAGTCATCACCCCCCTCTTCTCCGCCCCCGATTCTCACGAGGCCCGAAGACTTGGGGGGCGAAACCCCGCCGGTTCCCGACGAGGCCGCCCGCGCCCTCTCTCGCCCCCCCCCCCCCCGTCGCGCCGCTGAGCCGGAGCCGTCGCGCCAGGCCGCCACGTCGACGCGGGCGCACCTGGCCGGGGGGGGGGGCCCAGCAACCGGCCCGCGGCGGGCCCGCCAGAGGCGCGGGAAGGGGGCCGCGACAGGATCGCGAGCGCCCTCCTATGCGGCGCTTCGACATTGGGCGGGAAGGGGGGGGGGGGTCTGACCTTGGACTGCTTGCAGCAGCGCGTCTTGCGGAGGGGAGGGGGGGCCCCCCGCCTATTCTGCGTTTCGACGTTGGCGCTTCGACATTGGGCGGGGAAGGGGGGGGGTCTGGCCTTGGACATCTGCTGCGCGCGACTGTTTGCAGCAGTGCGTCTTATGGGGGGGGGGGCTCCGCCTGCTCGAGCCAACCGCCCGAAACAGCCATGAGCTACTCCGTGGGGCGGGAGGGTAGGGTGCGATGGGGGGCCCGCGCCGATCGGCAAAACAATGAATGTGAAATTCGCTGTAATAGCTGCTTGGAATACAAAGAGACACGACGTGCAAATGGGGGGGGGCGCCGTGCTGACAGAGCACGTTCTCTTGCCTTCCGCCGGGGTTCGCGCGCGCCCGCTGCCAGCGCGCCGCGCACATCAAGGGCCCTGCAATCCGAGGCGGCCTCGGGGCAAGGGAGGTGAGAGCGAGGCGCGGGAAGAGGAAGGACTGAAATGGGAATAACAACCACAGCTCCGATCTCTCTGTTCCGGCCGAAACCTCAGCCAAGGCCGCAGATCATCGCCGGCTTCTTATTCAGGTCGTAGCCACTCTGATCGTAGCAATTCGCGACGCCCGTGACTTCGCCCCCTCCCCTGGTCACCCGTGACAGGCGGCCGCTCTAGCCACGCGCGCGCGGATGTCTGTGGGGGCACCTCAGGAAGGATCCCCAAAAGGATTGCCACTCCTCTGCCTATGATCGGGCACAGACTCGCCCGAGGTCGTTAGTGGGATCGATAGCGATATCCAAAATTAACGTTGGTTCCCGGAGGGGCGGGGATGCAAAATGAACGAAATTAATTATTACGTCGCTGGATCCGGGGGGGGGGGGGGGGGGATGGTGCCAATGCGCCCGAGAGCGAAGGGCGAAGTAAACCAGGCGACACCAGGGCCCCGAGAGCGAGCGGCCACGTAACAATCACCGCTGTTGCCCATTGCTGCCCCCCCTGCCCCCAACCTCCTTATCGCCCGCAGGGTGGTCGTATAGGTATAGTTAACATGTTCTGGCGTAGCCCATGTAGCTCAAGTATGATTCAATCCTGGTTCAAATTATGTTCGCGATCAATTCCAGAGTAGTGCAAGTGTAGATCCAGTTCTCTCAGCGCACTTCAAGCTAGGATTAAATGCAGTTCGGGGGTCATTAAGGCGAAGTGCAGCTGCGGTTCAGGCGCGGTTCAAGTGTAGTTGCGGCGGGGCGCGTGCGCAATCCAGGCGCAACTGGGGCAAGTCGCGTGCAAGTCAAGCACGGTGCGCGCGTTTTTCCGGCGTGCTTCAAGCGTGGCCCAGTCGCGGCGCAAACAATGCGCCCGCCCTCCTCGCGCGCCGCAGCACGGCAGATCATTTGCACGCGGGCGTCGTTCAGGCGCATTGCATGAACGCTGCAGGCGTTGGCGCCCGAGCAACCCGCGCGCGCAACGGGCGCGGCGGCGCCGCCCCGCCCGCGAGAAAGCACGCGCGCCCGAGCGCGGGCGTTTGGCGGACCAGCCGCCAGCTAGGGGCCGCGCGTGGCCCTGCGAGCCCAGCGCAGACGCGCCGCGCCGCCGTGGCCGACGGCCGCGCGCAGCGCAGCCTGGCCCGCGCGCGCTTCAGGTGCACTCAACGGCGAGTTCGCGCGCGGCGCAAGCGCGCGCCTTCGAGCTGCCCCCCCAAAAAAAATCGCGAGCGCGATGGCGGCGCGGCGTCGTTGATTGTCGCGCGTCGCCCGTGCCCTGCGCCGCGCGGGCTGGCGGCCGCGCGGAATCCCACGCGCGCGCGACGCTGGCGGCGGCGCGGCAGCTCGCCCCTTCGCGGGCAGCGACCGAACGCCCCGCCGACCTCGGCGGCGCGCAGGTTGCCGAGCGCCCCGCGGCGATGCATGCGCGGCCAACGCACGCAGGGACCACGAGCCAAGACATGGGCCGCGGACTGCTGAAATTTCAAGGCGTGCGCGCCACGCGCCAGCGCGGCCGCCCTCCCCGCGCAATGCCTTTTTCATGCGCCAGGTGCCCTCCCGGTCCATGCGCGGCCCCATCTCCGACGCGCCGCGCTAGATTGCGCGCGCGGGCGTGGTTCGGGCGCGCCCTGTGCGTCGCGAGTGCAGCGGCGTCGCGGCGCAACCCGCGGCGCGCGCGCGCGCGGTCCGCCCGCGGCCCAGGGCGACCCCGCCAGCGGCCCGCTGCCGCGGAAGAAATAATCCAACCACGGACGGCCGCAGAGGGGCCGCAATGAAGGGGGATCGCCGGACACATCAGAGAAGCATGCAAGGCATGCAGAAGTCCCGCGCAGCGTTCTCCCAGTGCTGTCCCCACTTGCTTCGCGCAACTCTCGGCGCTGAGGATCCGACAAAATATCAAATGCCTCTCGTGTACAGACGAACGCGACATCAGCTCCATCTGTCTCGTCTTCGCTAAGCGGGGCCGTCATATCTGGATACCAAAACTCGGCGCATTCTCGATGCGCATTGTTTCAAAACCGCTGGAAAAAAGGCGTCGCGTCTTACCCGCAGCGCACCATATCGCCCGCCGCGCGCGCCTGGGCCAGCACCCCCCCATTGCAAAATATCCGCCGCCGCGCCCTGAGGCGCAAGCTGGAGCGTCCTCAGGTACCTGGAGGTCTCCGCTCCAATCCTAACCGTTGGAAATAAAAGGCCCGCGCCCCCATGTGCCAGATTCTCCGAGGCCCCCGCGCGCCCCCGCGCGACGCTTTCTGCGGCCGGAGCGGGTCGCCCGAAGATCGCCCCCAGACGCCCATGATGGCTTACAAACGGCCCAGGAAGCCCCAAACACGCCCCACAAGGGCTACAAGAGGCCCCCTAGGGGGGGCCCAAGAGGCCAAACCACTGCATGCCGCTGGCACTCGAACAAGTTTGGCGTTCTCGCCCTCTCGGGCTTTCGACCGCTTAAGACGGCTGAAGCCTGAAGGCCCCGACGGCAGCGCCCGACGGCCCAAGAAAGGTCCACAACCACGCCCAAAACGGCCCCAGGAGGGAACACTCGAACTTACGCCGGACTCATTTCTATAGCGCTCACTTCTATACTGCCCATATCCAAATAGAATTCCAGGAGGGGCCGAACATGCAGGCGCTCGCCGCGCAGTCGCATGCGCGCGCCTATGCAACTTAACGACAGCTTCTACAGCAGCGCCGCACGTGCGCGCACATGCCGCGCACTCTGGCTGGCGCTCGAGCAGCAATGCCGCGCCTAAATAATGGGTGCGGCAGGCGACAACACCAATCCAACACAGGGATGTGGACAGCGCCGCGGGGACGCACGCGGCAAAGGGCATCTCGCAACGTAGACTTGCGAGGACCTCTCAGGCAGAAGTGGCTGCGCAACTATTGGGCAGAGCATATGCGAGGTCACAACGGCGAAAACGTCGCAGGCGGGAAAGGGCCTGACCACCTCAGCTCAAAGCGTGTCGGAACCCAGAGTTGCGAGGATGCCTCAGGCGAAAGTGGCCCGACCACCAATAGGGCACCTCCGTGGTCGCAGTCGCCAATTTGTCGCAAGCGAAAATGGTATGACCACCTCAGCTCAGGGCACCTCGCCCCCCCCGCGGACCGCCGCGGGCCACGGCATCTCCGAGGCCAGACTGGCGAAGGTGTTCTGGGCGACAGTGGCCCGAACACTTCAGGTCAGGGCGTCTCAGAACCGAGAATTGCGAGGACGTCTCAGGCAGAAGTGGCCCGACCAACATGGGGCAGGACATTCCTCCTCCGCCCTCCCCTCTGCGTCCTTTTCCTCCCCCGCCTCTTCGCTTTCCTCCTCCTCCTCCTCATCCTCATCCCCCCCATTATCCTCCTCCTCGTCCTCCCCGTCCTCCCCGTCCTCCTCCTCCTCCTCCTCCTCCTCCTCCTCTTCCTCCTCTTTTTCCTCTCCCACCTGCTCCGCCTCCGTGCCGAGGCGGGCCGGGCCCTCCTGCCCCTCTTCCTCCTCCTGCCCCTCTCAAGGAAGTCGGTTGGACGGCCAACCTGCGGCGGGCCTCTGGATTGAGCAACTTCGCAGCACGCGGAAATGGCGCGCGTGAAAAACTCCAGGGCGGCGCAGGTAGTCAGCGGCGCCGCGTGCCAGGTGACGTTCAGCCGGATCGTCCGGCACATACTTCGCGCTCTGCACAAGCAGGGCCCGCAGGAGCGGAACACCGCGGTCAGGGCCATGGTGGGCGACTAGCCCTCGGACAGCTTTCAGCAGGTACCTTTCCAAAAACGTCTGCTTGCATGTCAGGGCGCCGCTGCTTCCAACATGCACTGTCCTTGACAAGGCTCACGACGGCCTGCCTGAAGAATCGAAAACTCCCGGCGTTCTCCGAATGCGCCTTCGCGGCGACATTCAGAGGCGTCGTGCTTGCTTTCTTGGGGCGATCCTTGTCCAAAGCGCCCCGCGCGGCGACGGACAACGAGGCTAAAGCGCCCGGCTGCGCAATACATGTGGCGACTGTACTCAAACCACCCTGAGCTGACTGGCATCCTGAAGGACCCGCAGTGTGCAAGAAGAGCGCCTAGCAGCGATTTCAGAAGAGCGCAGCAAGAAATCCCGTGGTGATCCGCGTGTGACGCACCTCCGCTGGGCCTCCCAGGAGGTCGCGAAAGTGGCGACAACTGCGCAGATCGCTGCCCCCAAACGGCGGCGAGGTCCCATGGTGATCCGCGTATGACGCACCTCTGCAGGGCCTTCCAGGAGCCGACGAAAAATGGCGACCATTGCGCACATCGCAGCCCCCCCTGGGGCGGCGAAGTCCCGTGGTGATCCGCGTATGACGTACCTCCGCTGGGCCTCCTGGAAGCCCACGAAAATGGCGACAATTGCGCAGATCGCAGCCCCCCAGGGGCGGCGAGGTCCCGTGGTGATCCGTGTATGACGTACCCCCGCTGGGCCTCCCGGGAGCCCACGAAAGTGGCGACAATTGCGCAGATCGCAGCCCCCCAGGGGCGGCGAGGTCCCGTGATGATCCGCGTATGACGTACCTCCAGTGGGCCTCCAAGGAGCCCACGACGATGGCGACAATTGCGCAAATCGTGGCCCCCCGGGGGCGGCGAGGTCCCGTGGTGATCCGCGTATGACGTATGCCCGCTGGGCCCCCCCGGAGCCTACGCAAATGGCGACAGGTGCGCACATCGCAGCCCCCCTAGGAGCGACGAGGTCTCGTGGTGATCCGCGTATGCCGTATCTCCGCTGGGCCCCCCAAGAGCCTACGCAAATGGCGACAGTTGCGCACATCGCAGCCCCCCCTGGGGCGGCGAGGTCCCGTTGTGATCCGTGTACGACGTACCTCCGCTGGGCCCCCCAGGAGCCCACGACAGTGGCGACAGTTGCGCAAGTCGTAACGACCCAGGGGGCGGCGAGGTCCCGTGGTAATCCGCGTATGACGTACCTCCGCTGGGCCTCCGAGGAACCCACGCAAACGGCGACGGTTGCGCAGATCGCAGCCCCCCACGGTCGCGAGGTCCCGTGGTAATCCGCGTATGACGTACCTCCACTGGGTCTCCCAAGAACCCACGAACGTGGCGACATGTGCGCAGATCGCAGCCCCCCAGGGGCGGCGAAGTCCCCGTGGTAATCCGCGTATGACGTACCTCTGCTGGGCCTCCCAGGAGCCGACGACAATGGCCCGGCGACAAGTGCGCAGATCGCAAAACCCCCAGGGGCGGCGAAAGCCCGTGGTGATCCGCGTATGACGTGCCTCCAGTGGGCCTCCCGGGAACAAACGAACGTGGCGACAATTGTGCAGATCGCAGCCCCCCAGGGGCGGCGAAGTCCCGTGGTGATCCGCGTATGACGTACCTCCGCTGGGCCTCCTGGGAGCCCACGAAAGTGGCGACAATTGCGCAGATCGCAGCCCCCCAGGGGCGGCGAGGTCCCGTGGTGATCCGTGTATGACGTACCCCCGCTGGGCCTCCCGGCAGCCCACAAAAATGGCGACAATTGCGCAGATCGCAGCCCCCCAGGGGCGGCGAGGTCCCGTGATGATCCGCGTATGACGTACCTCCAGTGGGCCTCCAAGGAGCCCACGACAATGGCGACAATTGCGCAAATCGTAGCCCCCCGGGGGCGGCGAGGTCCCGTGGTGATCCGCGTATGACGTATGTCCGCTGGGCCCCCCAGGAGCCTACGCAAATGGCGACAGGTGCGCACATCGCAGCCCCCCTAGGGGCGGCGAGGTCTCGTGGTGATCCGCGTATGCCGTATCTCCGCTGGGCCCCCCAAGAGCCTACGCAAATGGCGACGGTTCCGCACATCGCAGCCCCCCCTGGGGCGGCGAGGTCCCGTTGTGATCCGCGCACGACGTACCTCCGCTGGGCCCCCCAGGAGCCCACGACAGTGGCGACAGTTGCGCAAATCGTAACGACCCAGGGGGCGGCGAGGTCCCGTGGTAATCCGCGTATGACGTACCTCCGCTGGGCCTCCGAGGAACCCACGCAAACGGCGACGGTTGCGCAGATCGCAGCCCCCCACGGTCGCGAGGTCCCGTGGTAATCCGCGTATGACGTACCTCCACTGGGCCTCCCAAGAACCCACGAACGTGGCGACAATTGCGCAGATCGCAGCCCCGAAGGGGCGGCGAAGTCCTGTGGTAATCCGCGTATGACGTACCTTTGCTGGGCCTCCCAGGAGCCGACGACAATGGCCCGGCGACAAGTGCGCAGATCGCAAACCCCTCAGGGGCGGCGAAGTCCCGTGGTGATCCGCGTATGACGCACCTCCAGTGGGCCTCCCGGGAACAAACGAACGTGGCGACAATTGCGCAGATCGCAGCCCCCCAGGGGCGGCGAGGTTCCGTGGTAATCCGCGTGTGACGTACCTCCGCTGGGCCTCCCAGGAGCCTACGAAAATGGCGACAGCTGCGAAGATTACCCCCCCGAGGGCAGCGAGGTCCCGTGGTGATCCGCGTATGACGTACCTCCGCTGGGCCTCCCAGGAACCCACGAACGTGGCGACAGGTGCGCAGATCGCAGCCCCCCAGGGGCGGCGAGGTTCCCGTGGTAATCCGCGGATGACGTGCCTCTGCTGGGCCTCCCAGGAGCCGACGACAATGGCACGGCGACAAGTGCGCAGATCGCAAACCCCACAGGGGCGGCGAAAGCCCGTGGTGATCCGCGTATGACGCACCTCCAGTGGGCCTCCCGGGAACAAACGAACGTGGCGACAATTGCGCAGATCGCAGCCCCCCAGGGGCGGCGAGGTCCCGTGGTGATCCGCGTATGACGTACCTCCACTGGGCTTCCCAGGAGCCTACGACAATGGCGACCGTTGCGCAGATCGCAGCCCGACGGCACGAGAGAAGAGCAGAGGGGAACAGAGGAATCATGAAAGAAGGAAGAGGGAAGGAGAGGGGAAGAGGAGAGGAAGTGGTGGAGACCACATTGCTCTATTCAAAACGAGAACCCAAAACAGGAGAGCTGGGGAAAATACCAAATATCTTGGCAGAAAGGCCAACTATATGCAGTTGGGAGTAACGCGTTGTGGGTGCCGCTTTGGGTGGAATTCCCTATGGGGCCACGAAGCGCGTGAGGGATGTGCCGTAATGGGTGGGGGAGAAGCATGCGGGCGGTGCCACTGGGGCCTTCGGTGGGGTTCCCTATGTGCCACGACACGCTATCCTGGGTGTGGCTGACGCATGCGGGCGGTGCCCCCTCACTGGAACTCCCGATGAGACCTCGAAACGCTGTATTTGTTGGGGGCAGCGCATGCGGGCGGTGTCGCTGACGTCTTTCTGTGGAGCTCCCTACGGGGCCACGGAACGCTGCACTGGGACCTTCGGTGGAGCTCCTTATGGGGCCACGGGAGCGGGGGACGCATGCGGGCGTTGCCACTGGGGCCTTCGTTGGCCACTAGAGCCCCCTACGGGGCCACGAAACGCTGTACCGGGTTGGGGGGGGCGCATGCGGGAGGTGCCACTCGGGCTTGGTGGAGCTCCCAATCAATGGGGCCGCGAAGTACAGTACTGGGTGGTGGACGACGCATGCGGGCGGTGCCACTGGGGTCTTTCTGTGGAGCTCCTTATGGGGCCACGAAGCGCTGTACTGGGTGTGACGGGCGCAAGTGGCCACGGGAACTCGGGGATTGAGGGCGAGAAATCGCTTGCGACGTGTTCCTTTGTCAATGGAGAGGCTCGCTCTAAAGGATCCCAAGGGCTTTCGTCTTGGCCCGCGGGCCACCCCAAGAAGACGCGGGCGACCCACATCCCGTCAGCCCCAAACAAGCGTTCCGCCTGAGACACCCTCACAAGATGGTGATGTTGCCCAGGATGGTCCGAGATGACCTCCAAGACAGACCTAGAGGGCGTACTCTCGCTTTGTTCTGCTTCCGACTGCCCAAGACGGCCTCCAAGACGCCTCAAAGAGGCCCCTAAGAGGGCCCCAAGACGGGTCCCGAGACAGCCCAACATGCCCCAAGATGGCACCAAGAGGGCCCCACGCATCTCCAATGCGTCCCTAAAGCGCCCGAAGGACCCCTAGGAAGGCTTCCGAACGTCTTAAAAGCGCCGCAGAGGGCCACAAGACAGCCCAGCAGGACCCTCAAGACGGCTTCCGAAGGCTTAGAGGCTTTTGAGAAGGCCGTTGGAGGCCACTTACAAGCCCTCGAATGCCCCAAGACCCCCCGGGGGGAGGCCCCAAGAGCTGCATCCAGTTCCTCCTCCTCCTCGCTCTCCTCCTCCTCCTCCTCCTCCTCCTCCTCCTCCTCATCCTCCTCCTCATCATCGCTTCTCCTCCCCCAAAACGTCTCCGCAAGGGGGTTCTACAATGGCTGGGGGCACACATAGTCCAATAGTTTGGCGGTACTTAAGCCCAACGTTTGGCCTCATAATGTGTTTCCAAACGCAGGCAGCGGCGGTGGTTCGCAGCAAGCGTATTCGATAGGGTCTTGAGCCAACAAACGGTTCGCTGGACAGACCCTTACCTCACCAGTCAGGCAGCAAGACTTTCCGCCGCCGTGCCGCAGGCATCTCAGCGGAGCGTCTTCTGGTGCATTCGAGCTCTCGAGAGCATCCCACCACGGATTTTGCCCCACAGCCCAGGAACGGTGGCGGCATGGCCCAAGGGCCACCAGATCACATTCTCCCATCCTTTAGGGGGCGGCCAAGATTCAAAGAGGAGGAGACGCAATCATGGCCAGCGGCATGTGCGCGGTCCAAGGGGGGGGCAGGGGCGTATTGAAATGAGAGGCGCCGTGAAATCTGGGGAGATATCATGGCCCCTGCCATGGGATCCACACCCCCTACAGTCGGACCTAGCCCAGAAGAACATCCCTCAAGAACACGGTACCCTCCGCCGGCCAGAGCGCGCAGAACATCCGAGGGCACCCTGCCCAAGGTGCACAAGAACATCCAACGAGCATGAAGAACTAAAGGGTACCCTCCCCGAACCGACCTCCAACCAATTCATCGGTCCGACTGTCGTCGTCACCGCCGTTTTGGCCGCCCCCAGATCCTTCTCTCGGGAGCGGCCAAGAGGGGGGTGTCCAAGAGGGGGGGGTGCACATCATGGCCGGCGGCATGTGCGCGGCCCAGCGGGGGGGCCAGGGACGTACTGAAATAAGAAGAGGCGCCATGAAATCTGTGGAAATATTCAAGCCCACGCCATGATATCCACCCCCCCCTTGGCATCGCCCCCCTTCTTTTCCGCCCCAGACCTTCTCCTCCCCGTGCCCGAGACACGCCCTGGGATGGACGCGGGCGCGGGGCCTCTGTCGCTGGCGGAGGCCACCGCCAAAAACACGCCTGAGCAAGCAGCGCGCGCGCGAACGAACGCCCGAGCCAACTCCTTGAACGTCTTGACGACCTTGACAATGAAAGGATGGTCCGCTTACCCAGGTGCGGCTCGCTCCTGCCGTGTCGATGCGGATGCTGGTTGCTGACACTTTTTCCGACGCGCCTGAACAGTTCAAACTTTCGACACTTTCCAACGCATCTGGTTTCCGACACTTTTCGGAGCGATGCCCGCGATCCGACAACGAACATCTCTCTGGGTTGGTCTGATGCAGGCCTCCAGTCACCTTCAACCTGGAGCGCTCGTGCCAGCGTCATTGCCGCATCCACGCGGCGCGACCTTGCCGCACCAGATGGGTGCCTGATTATGCGATGAGATGGGCATTTCTATGCCCCGCCCCCGCTCTCCCTCTCTCTCTTTCTCCGCTCTGTCGCTCTCATCCTCCCCCACTCCGCCCCTTTCCCCCTGCTCCCTCCTGATCTCTGCCTCCCCCCGCCCCCTCCCCGCTCTCTGTCTCGATCTCCCCCCCGCCCCTCTCCTTCTGCTGATACCCCCCCCCCTCTCCTATTCCCCCCCCCCCGCCCGAGGGAGGAGGAGGAGGAGGAGGGAGGAGGAGGAGGAGGAGGAGGAGGAGGAGGAGGAGGAGGGGGGAAGGAGGAGCCGCCCTCCAGCCGCTCGTATACCTGGGCACGACGGCCCTCCCGCCCTCCCATGCCCGAGCCCGTGCCGCCCTCGCGCCGAACGAACGACAGGGCACGAGCCCCCCACCGGATCCCGACTCCTGGCGGCTGGAAAGAGCGTCGTTCCAAGCCTCAGGTCGGGCACGTCCTCCTACAGGCGGATCTTGGAGGAATAATGGAGAAACGCCAAAAACGCTTAATCTATATATAAATACACGTTGTGTATTAATATATGCCTTTAATGTATGTATGTATTTATGCATGTATTTATCTATTGAATTAACCTCCCAAGACTATACTTTGATTATTGTTGGAGATTCCTCCTGTAGAGGGACGTGCCCGACTTATACGTGGTGGACCTCTGGCCCCCTGCTCCTCACCCGAAGGTTCAGGGACAGGGCCACCAAAATGCCCGCCACTCGCTCAATGGTCACCCAACCTTGCCTGTTCCGACCAGGACGCACACAGCGCATCATCGCCGCTATGTCCGGCTGTGCCGCCTGTGTCGTCTGTGTCCGGCGCCTTCATCGCAACCCTTGGCGCGCTCCGCGCGCCAGGGAGGGGGGTGAAGCGTTAGGTCGGGCCTGTCCCCCACAGGGGGATTTCTGGGCGAAGAATCAAACATAGTGAAACCAATCCCCACAATTGGAAACAAATATAAGGGAACACAAAGTGACATAACCATAAAAACGCGAAGGTCGCGCGGATTTCTCGGATCGGCGATGGGGCCCCCCGGCGGCGCCTCTGGCGCCGCCCCTGGCGCGCTCCGCGCGCCAGGGAGGGGGGTCCAGCGCCGATCCGAGAAATCCGCGCGGACCTCCGAGTCTTTATGTTTATGCCACTTCTTTGCTCCCCGAAAATAATTTGTAAAAATCGTCCCCTGACTAAATTTTATTTATTTCTGAGCATTCCTCCTGTATCGGCGGTGGGCCCCACTTCAGTCGAGCGCGCCTGCTCCTCGCCCTCCTCGAGCCGCGCCTCCCAGGGGGAGAGCCCGGGCGGGGCCCCCGCTGGCGCCGGCCGCCGAGGATCGTTCTCGAGGAGGATCTCGCGCTCCAGCCTCAGGTTCTCCTGCTGCCTCCTTCGGTGGAGGGATGAAAAACGGCCCTGTCCTGGGTTACAAGTGCGCCTCCTCCTCCTCCTCCTCCTCCTCCTCCTCTTCCTCCTCCTCACCCTCCTCCTCACCCTCCTCCTCCAGCCCGTTGCCGCGATGACCGCCGATCGGTGTATCCGGCTCCCGTCGCACGTGCTGCGACGCCTGCCGCACGCCACTCCCAGAGCCTGGAGCCGCCAGGACGCGGCCCATCACGCAGGGTTGGCCCCGTCGGCCCACAGCGCACAGCGCCTCGTACACCAGGGTAGGGGCGTTTTTTATCCCCTTGAATCGGGGGTCTTCTGGCCCGGGTCCATCCAAACCCGGATCAGCCAGGCCTTGCAGACTCCTGCAGGATCCTGCACCCAACCCCGGGCCGGTGCGAAGGATCCCGCAAGGTCCTGCAGGATCTTGCGCCAAAGCCCGAGTCAGCGCAACTCTGGCCTTGCAGGATCCTGCAGGATCCGGCGCTCTGGCCGACCCCCGTTTGCATTGACCCCCGTCTCTTGAGCCCCGACTCCTGTCGGCGGCGCACACCAGGCCGGACGGGGGGGGGAGGCCAGCAGAGGGGAGGCCCCCAGAGGAGCTCGGGGGCCCCCACAGGCGCCGACATACAGAGTAGCTGGGCACGACCACAAGCCTCAGTCACCCTCCTTTCTGTCCACCTCCTCCTCCGCTTCCTCCTCCTCGCCGCGGGCCAGACGAGAGAGGAGGGGATAGGTGAGTTCACCAGCTCACGCAAATGGGTTACCCGCCGCTTCCGCGCGCTGGAGGCGCCTGTGTATCGAGGAAATCGCGCGGCAGCGGGGCCGAAACCAACTCTGTGCAGCAGAGCCAAGGCCCCCCCCATTCCTTATCCTCCCCCTCTCTGTAAATCACCTGACTTCGTGCACTCGCGCCTTGGAGACCAACAACCGCTCTTGACCGGCCCGCCTCGCGCGAAACGCCATTCCCTGCGCGCCCCCGCGGGTGACCCAGTTTTCCATTTCCCGCCCCGTTCTGCCCGACCCGAGTACAAAAAATGGAGGCACGCGCTGCCACCATCAGATCGGGCACCGGCGGTCGGGTCGAAGTGTGCACTGGGGGCTTCGGTATAGCTTCCTATAGGGCCAGGAAGCGCTGTATTGGGTGGGTGAAATTGTCAAATTGACTGTGTGGGGCGCGCGCGGACGGTCCCAATGGAGGCTTCGGTGGAGCTCCGTATGGGGCCACGAAGCGCTGCACTGGGCACGTGATAGCGCCAAATTGGGTTTCCGGGACGCATGTGGACGGTCCCACCAGGGGCTTCGGTGGAGCTCCTAATGGGGCCACGAAACGTTGTATTGGGTCGGTGAAAATGCCAAAGTGGGTGTGCGGGACGCATGCGGACGGTCCCACTGGGGGCTTCGGTATAGCTTCCTATACGGCCAGGAAGCGCTGTATTGGGTGGGTGAAATTGTCAAATTGACTGTGTGGGGCGCGCGCGGACGGTCCCAATGGAGGCTTCGGTGGAGCTCCCTATGGGGCCACGAAGCTCTGCATTGGGCACGTGATAGTGCCAAATTGGGTTTCCGGGGCGCATGTGGACGGTCCCACCAAGGGCTTCGGTGGAACTCCTAATGGGGCCACGAAGCGTTGTACTGGGTCGGCGAAAATGCCAAAGTGGGTGTGCGGGACGCATGCGGACGGTCCCACCGGGGGCTTCGGTAGAGCTTCCTATACGGCCAGGAAGCGCTGTGTTGGGTGGGTGAAATTGTCAAATGGACTGTGTGTGGCGCGCGCGGACGGTCCCAATGGAGGTTTCGGTGGAGCTCCCTATTGAGGCACGAAGCGCTGTACTGGGTGTGGCGGACGCATGTGGCCCCCCCCCACTGGGATCTTACGTGGAGCTTCCCATGGGGCCACGAAGCGCTGTACTGGGTGTGGCGGACGCATGTGCCCCCCCCCCGCCGGGCCCTTAGGTGGAGCTCCCTCTGGGGCCACGAAGCGCTGTATTGGGTGTGGCGGACGCATGTGGCCACCCCCCCATTGGGGCCTCAGGTGGTTCCTTAACGGGCCACGAAGCGCTGTACTGGGTGTGGCGGACGCATGTGGTACGCCCCACTGGGGCCTTCGGTGGCCCTTTATGGGGCCACGAAGCGCTGTACTGGGTGTGGCGGACGCATGTGGCCACCCCCATTGGGGCCACGAAAGACTGTACTGGGTCAGGCGGACGCCTGTGGTACCCCCGTGGGGGGGGGGGCACGGGAGGACGAGACGCGGGGATCGTTTCTTCAAAACGAAGACCCAACACCACAATATGGTTGGGAAAAACAATACATTAGCCTGGCGAAGGACCCAACCATGTGCAGTTGTGAATATCGCATTGCGGGTGCCGCTTTCGGTGGAGCTCCCTGTGGGGCCACGAAACGCTGTGCTGGGTGGGGGTGACGCATGCGGGCGGCACCACTGGGGCCTTCGGTGGAGGTCCCTGTGGGGCCACGAAACGCTGTACTGGGCGGGGGTGACGCATGCGGGCGGCACCACTGGGGCCGTCGGTGGAGCTCCCTGTGGGGCCACGAAACGCTGTGCGTGGGGGTGGCGCATGCGGGCGGCACCACTGGGGCCTTCGGTGGAGCTCGCTGTGGGGCCACGAAATGCTGTGCTGGGGTGGGGGTGACGCATGCGGGCGGCACCACTGGGGCCTGCCACGAAACGCTGTGGTTGGTAGAGGTGCCGAAATGGGTGTGCGGGACGAATGCGAGCGGTGGCACTGGGGCCTTCGGTGGAGCTCCCTATGGGGCCACGAAGCGTGCGAAGGGGGTGCCGAAATGGGTGTGGCTGACGCATGCGGGTTGGGGCCACGTAGCGTGTGAGGGGGGTGCCGAATTGGACGAGGCTGACGCATGCGGGCGGCGGCACTGCGGCCTTCGCTGGAGTTCCCTATGGGGCCACGAAACGTGTGAGGGGTGTGCCGAACTGGGTGTGGCTGACGCATGCGGGCGGCAGCACTAAGGCCTTCGGTGGAGCTCCCTATGGGGCCACGAAACGCGTGAGGGGTGTGCAGAATTGGGTGTGGCTGACGCATGCGGGCGGCAGCACTGGGGCCTTCGGTGGAGCTCCCTATGGGGCCACGAAACGTGTGAGGGGTGTGCCGAATTGGGTGTGGCTGACGCATGCGGGCGGCAGCACTGGGGCCTTCGGTGGAGCTCCCTATGGGGCCACGAAACGTGTGAGGGGTGTGCCGAATTGGGTGTGGCTGACGCATGCGGGCGGCGGCACTGGGGCCTTCGGTGGAGCTCCCTATGGGGCCACGAAGCGTGTGAGGGGTGTGCCGAATGGGTGTGGCTGACGCATGCGGGCGGCGGCACTGGGGCCTTCGGTGGTCCCTATGCGGGCCACGAGCTCCCTATGGGGCCACGAAACGTGTGAGGGGTGTGCCGAATTGGGTGTGGCTGACGCATGCGGGCGGCAGCGCTGGGGCCTTCGCTGGCGCTCCCTATGGGGCCACGAAACGTGTGAGGGGTGTGCCGAATTGGGTGTGGCTGGCGCATGCGGGCGGCAGCACTGGGGCCTTCGGTGGAGCTCCCTATGGGGCCACCAAACGTGTGAGGGGTGTGCAGAATTGGGTGTGGCTGACGCATGTGGGCGGCAGCACTGGGGCCTTCGGTGGAGCTCCCTATGGGGCCACGAAACGTGTGAGGGGTGTGCCGAATTGGGTGTGGCTGACGCATGCGGGCGGCAGCACTGGGGCCTTCGGTGGAGCTCCCTATGGGGCCACGAAACGTGTGAGGGGTGTGCCGAATTGGGTGTGCTGATGGAGCTCCCTATGGGGGGGCCACGAAACGTGTGAGGGGTGTGCCGAATTGGGTGTGGCTGACGCATGCGGGCGGCGGCGCAGGGGCCTCCGGTGCTCCCTATGGGGGCACGAAACGTGTGAGGGGTGTGTCGAATTGGGTTTGGCTGACGCATGCGGGCGGCGGCACTGGGCCTTCGGTGGAGCTCCGTATGGGGCCACGAAGCGTGTGAGGGGTGTGCCGAACTTGGTGTGGCTGACGCATGCGGGCGGCAGCACTGGGGCCTTCGGTGGAGTTCCCTATGGGGCCACGAAACGTGTGAGGGGTGTGCCGAATTGGGTGTGGCTGACGCATGCGGGCTGCAGCGCTGGGGCCTTCGCTGGCGTTCCCTATGGGGCCACGAAACGTGTGAGGGGTGTGCCGAATTGGGTGTGGCTGGCGCATGCGGGCGGCAGCACTGGGGCCTTCGGTGGAGCTTCCTATGGGGCCACCAAACGTGTGAGGGGTGTGCAGAATTGGGTGTGGCTGACGTTTGTGGGCGGCAGCACTGGGGCCTTCGGTGGAGCTCCCCATGGGGCCACGAAACGTGTGAGTGGTGTGCCGAATTGAGTGTGGCTGACGCATGCGGGCGGCAGCGCTGGGGCCTTCGCTGGAGCTCCCTATGGGGCCACGAAACGTGTGAGGGGTGTGCCGAACTGGGTGTGGCTGACGCATGCGGGCGGCAGCACTGGGGCCTTCGGTGGAGTTCCCTATGGGGCCACGAAGCGCTGTATTGGGTGGGTGAAACGCACGGAGGAGGGGGAGGAGGGAGGAGGGGGAAGAGGAGAAGTGGAGGAAGAACGCGGGGACCGTCTTTTCAAAACGAGGACCCAACACCACAAGATGGTCGGGAAAAAAGATCGGGTGGGCTGCGCCCGGGTACACAACTGTGCTGTGCAAGCATGAAACCGCACTGGGTCGCTGCAGCGACGAAGCCTGATCGGACCAAACCGACCGAAGTCGTCATTGATTCGGACCGACCAGATCGACATTAACCTTCAGGGGTCTGAGCCTCCTCCTCGCTCCCGAAATCTCAACCGCCCTGGGCCGCGCGCACTTGGGGATGACTGCCCCGGAAAGGCAGCGGGAACGTTGGGCGCGTGGACACGGTTGGGGCGGCTTTGGGTCCGGGGGCAGGGCGAACGGGGCGGCCTTCCGAAAAGGCAGGGGGGGCGGGGTTCGGGAAGGGTCGGGGGGACATCCCTGAAAGTTTCTTCGAAGGCAGGGGCGCTTCTGAGACACCCCCGTCGCATCTGATCCACACGGGTCCCCGGGGGAGCCTTCCGAGCGTTTCTGAACCGAGTCGCGCCGCAATCGCGAAAGCACCCCGGGAGGCCAAAATAGTGAGCAATTCGAAGCATTTATACTGTGCATGTGCCTAACCATGCTTCAACATAAACATAATAAACACGCGCGCGGTCCAAACAAACCTCACAATATCGGAGGATGATGAATCATCAAGCGCAAAGGTCATCAGATGGCAGCGTACTTCTTTCTGTAGTGGCGCAACGTAGGAAAAACCTGCGATTCCAGGATTCCGAAGAAATGTTCGAAATCTGTTATGGGTGTACTTCTTGAGATGTTCGAAATATGTTCGGGGAGTTGCTAGAAATGCTCGGAAATCGTAGCCTCCCCGGCCACAACGCGCTCGTGGCGCTGGGCATGGGCACTGGCCCCGGGAAGCTCGCTGTGCGCTTACGCAGTAGCTATGCCTTCGGGGAGGCGCGAGGCCGTGGAGGGTTACTGCAACGCTGATATACCAATGAGCATTAAAAACTCCCGCATCACAGCGGGGACGGACATAGGCCCTAGGCTCTAGACCCTAAGCCCTGGGCCGCAGCCCTGCAAGCCACATCCCGATGCCCTAGGCCGCAGGCCAAGCCAGGCTCAAGCAACTGGCCACGCTTAGGGAACGCCCAAGGCGGCCTCAGGCCAAGCTCGATAGGTCCTAGGCCAAGCTCGATAGGTCCTGGGCCACCAGGCCCAGGCCCGCATGCCCTTTGCCCTTGGCCTAGGCCTGAGGCCATGGCCTCGACTTCGGGCCTAGCGCCTGGGGCCCAAGGCCCAAAGACCTAAGCTCAGGCTTAAGGCTGCCCTGCGCCCGCAGGCCCTGAACCCTAGGCCGAAGCCCTGCAAGCCTGACGCCCAAGGCCGCGGGCCCTGGGACTCGGCCCCAGGCCCCAGGCCCGAGGCCCCAGGGCGCGCCCCCTGGGGCCCCAGGCCCCAAGTTCTTGGGGCCTTGGCGCAAAAAATGTCCGGCGGCGCGCGCGGCCTGGGAAATGTTCGCAGAACATGTTCGGCGGCGCGTTTCTCTCCAGGCAACATTTTCGCTCGCTGCGCATGGCCCTGGGAAATGTTAGGGGAAAATGTTCGGCGGCTTGAAGATGTCAGAAGAATGTTCGGAACAAATTGGGGCCTTGAACATGTTCGAACAATGTTAGAAAAATGCCAGACATAATGTCCGGAACATGTTCGGAACCATGTCTGGCAAATGCTCGAATCTATGTTAAAACATGCGCGGGCGCAAACGCACGTAGAACATGTTGGCCGAAAGTGTTCGGAAACGGTCGCCTCGCCGGGGCGAGTCGGCGCGCAGCAACGCGCGCTGTCCGGGGCCCGGGGCTGCGCGACGCGGCGCGACGCAGGGTCGCGCGCCCTGCGGCGCGCTGTCGAAAGCCTCGGCGAATTACCAGCACCAAAACATGGGCGCTGAGGCCAGCGGTCTTGGCGGCCTCGGTGAACGCATAGACTTCATCGGCGGGGGGCGAGGAAGAGGAGGAGCAACGGGCGTGGCCCATCGTTGCGCCACGTCGTTGCGAGCAATGTGTGGGAACATATCACAAGATAGCGGCTGCTGGCATAGGCGCAATTGGGCTGTGCTGAGCTGCGCTGAGCTGTGCTGAGCTGGCCCCCTTGCCCATGCTGGGTTGGCTGCGCGGGTTGGGCTGAACGAATAAATGGGGCTGAGTTAGCACTGAACCTGGACAGAGATAGCCAAGCTGGACAACTCCGACTTGCGCAGGGATTCGTGGAAGGTTGGGAACGCCCTGTGGAGTGCACAGGGACCGTCGGCACTGCGTGCAATCGATATGATGAGCGGCGCCTAGCATTCAAACCATGGCGTTTGCAAACGCAGGCTACGTTACGCGCTCGTAAGCATCAGTGGCACAAACATACGATAAATATGCGTACGAGCAAGATTCCTCCAGGTCGTAGCACAAGTACGATTCAAATGCAGATTAAACGCAACCGTATACCGAACATATTTCGAATAACTCAGAACAAACACCGCGAACCTAATTCGAACATCTTGGGCAAAATTAACCTGATGTGCGTTCTCCATGCGAGGGCATCTATAAGCGCACTTCATCATGGGGCGCTTCAGGAGTCGGTGAATACGCAGGCCCCAAGAGAGCAGATGCACCGAGCAGCTGCCCGAAAGTAACTGTTGGAGGGCTTCGGAGGGCTCGTGGCCTGCGCGCCGTCTTCAGCGGCCTTGAAGATCTCCTGGGCGTCGCGAGAGCCCTTCGAAGTAGAGGTGTTCTCGAAGGTCCCTCGGCGCGCCTGGGCGCCAATGCTACGGGGCAACTCAAACCATCCAAGGGATGCCAGGGACAGTCGAAGCCGTCTTTGGTGCGGCTTCGATCTGGCCCTGCTGGAAGCGTTGAGACGACGCGCGAAGCAAAGTGCCAGACAGATGGCGCGGCTCAGTCTTCCTATCGAAATAACGACGTCCAGCGCGATTCTCGGCTGACGCGCGACTGCTCCGCCCAGAGAACTCGCTCTAGGTTTTGCAAACCCGGCACTGCGCACGCCCCCACTTCTCTGCTTTCGTGGACCCGTGCTTCCGCGCCTCCGCGCGGTGTTTCGCTCTTCCGACTTCCACGCAACATTGGCACTCTCGTTCTCTGACGGCGGTTGTCGCCAGCAGATGCCCCGAGAATGCCCGGAGCACTTCCGCGCGCCCATGCGCCGCGCGCAAGAGGCCTTCCGCGTCCATGGCGCGCTGCTTCTCGCCCCGACTCACTGCCTCCCTGCGCCCAGCGCGCGAGCGCGCGTCGTCGTTCCACTGGGAATTCAGGAACTCCTGAGTGAGCTTCTCGTCTCCGCGCCGGCCGCGCTGCAGGCGGCGCTTCGGCTCAGCGCGCGCATTCTTCGCGCGCGCCCCCTCTGCACTTAATGTTGCCTGCGTGCGCCCAGTGCTCTGGCGAGGACGCGCTCTCGCACTTCTGAACGTCGAATGCAAAACGCGTCCTTCGCTCGGGACAGCCCGGGCAGCGTCGCGACGACAACTTCGGCGAGCGGTGCCGGGGCGCGCGGAAAGTGCCCTGGCCGTCCCAGAGCCCGCGCCCCACGCGCTGCCGCGGCGCGCCCGCGCTCTTCTTGCCCTCCAAGCGCAGGCTGCGCACGCAGAGCCCGTGACCCCGACTCCATTGCCCCAGAGAGCACTGGTTCTTGTACTTTGCTGACGCGCGCAGCGCGGGCCTCCCCGACGGCGTGGGCACCTTCTCGGCGGCGTCCCAATCCACGCCCTCCCATCGTAGCGCTCGCAGGGGCCGCGCGGGCCCTTTCCGCCCCGCCTGGGCGCAGGGCGCTCGGCCGAAGGGCCGAAAGATCAGCGCGTCGCGAGGGCCGCGCAACTGGGCCGCGGCGGCGCGCCCCCTCCAATCCTCAGGTCGACGACGACTCCTTGCTTATATGTCTGGCCCTGTGCTGACTGGGCCGCGACTCCAAACCTCGGCGCCGAAGAGAACTGCCGCCGCTTAACTTTCAGACGCGGACGCGGCCGGCCGCTGTCCACGAACAAATTCTCTCTCCGCGGAGTCAGCGGGTGCAGGCCCGGCGTCTGCAGCCCCGGAACCGCCCGCGCGCGCGGCGGGCGCGAACTGCTTCGTCATCATGCCCCTCTTCGAAAACGACGAATACCACTTTCGGCGCCATCGACAATCTGGCCCCCCCGCCGCGCGAGACGCGACTGGCCCCTTCGTCGCCATCGCGCGCGACTCAGCGGCCCCTGCCCGCCCGAAGAGCAGGTGCTCGTCCTCGCCGCGGCCGACGCGGTGAGTGAGGGCTACGGGCGTGCCTTCCGCGACAGGCACGAAACCGCGCAGGTCCCGGCTCCCCTTGTCGCGGCGCTGCAGCCAAGCCATCTTCTGGAGTGGTGTATCTGGCCGCTCTCGGAGCGCGCCCAGCGTCGAAATGTCGCGCGCGGGCGCGTGCGCCATCGGCCCCGCGCGCCAGGGCATGCCGCGGCGCTCGGGCCTCGCTCACCTCGTACATAGCGTGGTTGCGCAGGCAGACTCCGGGCGCGAGGCGGCGCCTTTCGCGCTCATGCTTGCGCCCCCGACATTCCTGCGTGTGGATGTCCGTCGGCGTCGCTGAGCGATGCCGACGTGTCCCGACCGCTTTCTCCCGCGACGCCCCTGCGCCGTCGCGCAAGGCCCTGCATCCTTCGTTGCGACGCCCAACTTGGCCGCGGAGCCACCCCCCCGGGACGCCTGTGTCTCGCCCGC
>CAUYUJ010002514.1:593334-604543 GCA_963575745.1 Prorocentrum cordatum
TCATTTCGGGGGGGGGGGGGTCTCTTCCAGGCTATCTTGGAGGGCCTGGGGGGTCTGGGGACGATGTTTTGGAGGGTTCTCCCACGGGGGAGGTCTGAAATGGCTTGTCTTGGAGGGTCCAGACCCCCTCCCTTTCATTACGAAACCTGGAGTACCCACCGCCTGTGGAACCGCTGCTCTCCCGACGATCGACCCCCCCAGGCGGGGAAGCCCCTCGCCTCGGAGGCCCACCTCCCTCGTGGTGGCCTATGGGCGAATCGGCGGTGGACAAACCTCCCTTTAGTAAACCTCCCCTTAGAGTGAAAACGGCCTGGGACCGAAACCGACGGACCTGGACCCGCAAAAATGACGGCCGCGACGCCCTCTCGCGAACCGAAAACGGCCAATTCCTTGATCGACGTGTCAGGGTAGGAGGTCTATCCACCTCCGAGCGAAGGCGATGTCGTGGTAAGATTGGCTCAGGATGAGTTCCAGGATTTCCAGAAGATCTGGCGGCCCTCGCTCCTGCAGCCCGTGCGTGAACATGCTACCAGGTTGGCAACCCTGGAACGCTTGGAAATCTTGGGACGTCTCATGATCTGGCGGCGCACAAATGGGTAGGGGGAGTGGAGCCCGCGCCTTCTAAGAAGCAGGGGTGCTTCTAAGAAGCCTTTGCCCCACCCCCTACTGAGACGAAACCATCCAAGCAGCTGAGGATACATCGGAAATCTCCACTCGGGGGCCGCGGCCTTCTCAGAGCGTTCTGGAGCGTTCGGAGA
The DNA here is from genome assembly GCA_963575745.1 of Prorocentrum cordatum. NCBI lineage: Eukaryota > Dinophyceae > Prorocentrales > Prorocentraceae > Prorocentrum > Prorocentrum cordatum. Next base: position 594,093 of record CAUYUJ010002514.1, read on the forward strand.
GCGTTCCGGAACGCTCAGGTTTATCCTCGTCCTCGCCCTACCCGACCTACCCCGCTCCCCCTACCCCCCTCTGGGGAAACCGAAAGGTACCAATACCGCCACTCCCTGGACCTCTCCTGGGGCGCGTTCTGACCAGGATCTCGAGGCGAGTCCAGCGGTGGCGACGGCGGAGGCCCGCGAGGCCACGGAGAAGGGAAAGGACGAGGGGAGGGCAGAGGTATGGGTGCCTTTTCCTCCTCTGACTCTCTGCGCGTGGCTGATGCAAGGGCGCCCAGCTTCTCGCTTCGCGCCGCGCGAAGCGCGAGTATCTCCGCGCTTTCGCGCCGCCCCAGAAGGGGAGAAGATGGGGATGAGGATGGATCGAAGCCGAACCGCGAATCGCGAGTAACTTCGCACCCTCGAGGGCGACCTTGCTGATCTTGAGGGGGCGAAGGACGTCAGAAGAGGGGGGCGAAGAACGTCATAAGAGGGGGCGAGGGGGCGAACAAATAAAACAAGGGGGGCGAGGGGGGCGGGGACGTCATAAAAGAACGTCGCTTCTCTGAGATGAAGGAGGCGGAAAACGTCACAAATGATATGTTCCGCCGTCGGGGACGCCTGCGCCCCAGGCAGCTGCAAAGCTTACACCCCTACGTGACACCCTGCGGGTATAAACTGTCCAGCCGCCCGGGGAGGCAGGCGTCCCCGGTGGCGGAACAGATTCTGATATATATATATATATATGTATACCGCTCTTCGCCCCCGAACAAATATCTCTTGGCACGAGCCCATGGAGGGAAACAAAAAAATCCGGTGGCAACTCATGGGAGCGTCCCATACCATCTTGTCGGCTCTTGCAAATCGACGCTAATCAACGCGAATCGACGCTACATCGACGCTAATCGACGCTACAAGTCCCCCCCCAATGTGACGAATCCCTAGCATAAGCTGACCCAGGCAATGTCGAAACTGCGCCAAAGCTGACCTGCCCCATTAAAACTAACGTAACCAACGGCTCGGCGACACCAGTGTGTCACGCGCGCGCGCTGTAGCACATGATGCACCAACACGAGACAATACAGCAACATGCACTACAAAGGTGCTAACTGCATCACTCATCGATCCTCCTTCGTTTCCTATGAAGGGATCTGGCCGGCGCTGAAACGAAAACAACGTTCGCATTCATGGATGTGGCTGGCGCTGTGGCGAGAGCAACATTCTCAATTATGGATGCGGCCAGCGCTGACACGAGAGCAACTTTCCCAATCGTGGATATGGCCGTCGTTAAAGCGAGCAAAAACTGTCGTAATCGTGGGTGTGGGCAATGCTGGAGCGAAAGCAGCATCTGCAGGCGTGGATGTTGCCGGCACTGAATCGAGAATAACTTTCACAGCCGTGGGTGTGGCCGGGTCGTGGATGTGGGCGGCGCTGAGGCGAGAGCAACTCTCGTAACAACGGCTGGGGCCGGCACTGAACAAAGCTCACAATCATCGGCGTGGCCGGCGAAGATGCGGAACCACCATTCGCAATCATGGATGTGGCCTGCGCTGCGGCGAACGCAAGATTCGCAACCATGGATGTGGCCTGTGTTAAAGACCAACACCAATTCGACATCGTGGATGTGGCCACTGGTGATGCGAGAGCATCCGTCGCATTCGTGGGCGAAGCGTCCTGCAGCATCACTAAGACGAGCAGCGCTGGAAACAGCAACACCATGCGCAGCAACACCAACGCCAACAACAACAGAAAGAGTGGCGCAAGCCACACAAGCCACACCAGCACCACCTCTTCGACCAACACGACTGTTAACAGCACCACCACCACCAACACGCGCACCAGCACCAACGACACTAGCAGCACCAGTGTGACGACCACGACGGGGTGTGGAGCAGCAGCACCACTGTGACCAACACGACAGGAAGCAACACCACAGCACGCACCAGCACACGCGCAAGGAGCAGCACCGCCGCAACGCGCACGACAGGATCCAGCAGCGCGGCACGCGCCCATAGAAGCACCACGAGCAGCACCACCACTGTAATCAGCACGACGGGAAGCCACCGCACCACGCGCACCAACACAAACGCCACCAGCAGTTCCACTAGAACGAGCACGACGGGAACCGGCCACTCCAGTCGATTGACGCTGGACTGCGCGAGCACCCCCACCCCCCTGCAGGCCAGACCAACGGGGGGAACGGCGTTCATTTCGGCCAAGAGCCTCCGAGGGGGCGAAACGGCGCTAGAGCGCGCCAAGACGGCCCAAGACGCCCCCAAGAGGCCCCAGGAGGCCCCCAAGAAGCCTCCAAGAAGTCCCCCAGAAGCCTCCAAAAGGCTCCCCCCAAACCCCCCAAAGGTCACACAGCGACTGGAGTGTAATGTTATTTTTCCCCCTCTGGGCGAACTGCGGCGCAGCGCCAGCCAGGTGGAAGTTGGTCGCGCCCATGATTAGAGCCGGCGCTGGAAGGGAAGATGGGGAGGGTGTATGAAAAGGAGGGAGGGGGGAAAGGCCCACAAAAAGTCCCCAAGAGGCCAAAAGAACCTCCAAGGAGGCCTCCAGGAGGCCCCCAAAAGGCTCCCAAGAGGCCCCGCGACGACGTGACTGTACGTGCTCCGGACGTGCACCCCGCGAAGCGAGAGGAATCATATGTGGCATGTGCCACCGCGAGAACGACATGCTCATCGAAAGATGAGGCCGGCGCATGGGCTTCAGCGACATTATTCATCAGACATGCGACTGGCGCCACAGCGAGAACGACATGCTGAATGAAGGATGTCGCCGGCGCCGAGGCAACAGCCGCATGTTCAATCCAAGATCTGGCCAGGGCCTAGGCGAAAACGCCATGCTCAATGAAGGATGTCGCCGGCGCCAGGGCGGCAGCAACACTTCCAAGCAGACAGTTGGCTGGCGCCAGGGTGAGGACGGCATTCTCTATTCTCAGCACCTGTGGCACAGAGGGACTTCGGCCGTCTCTGGAAACCAGGCGGGGAGCAGCCCGGTCGCCACCCTTGCTTGACGCAGCTGGGGGAGAGCCTCTTGCCACTCGGCCCAGCCAGCAGAGTGTAGGATCCTGCCCCCGGATCCACCCTGGAAAGGCTCCTTGACACGCAGTTACTTTACGGGGGCCTCCTAACGTTCGGAGGTGAGGGAGCCAACGTCCCGACGGTGCTGCTGTGGGCAATCCATCGCTTCGTTGAGCCAGCGGGCAGAGGGGTGTGGCGCTGGCGCCCGGGTTCTCTCGCTGGCTACCAAGAGAACCCTGTGCAGCTGTGGCGGCTCCGGGCTACGTGGGCCGTCGCTCTTCTCGGGCTCTGGCCTGAGGTTGTAAGGAGGAGGAGGAGGAGGAGGAGGAGGGTTGACTGTATGTGAACTCACGCATGTGTTTGGGGTATTTCTCTCGGAGGTGGGCCGCGCGCTTCGCGCGCGACCAGCTCGGGTGTGACATAAAACGGCATGCTCAGTGTAGGACGCCGCTGGCGCCTGAACGGCAACAGCATTTTCCATCAGGAATGTGGCCCACGCACAGGCGAGAACAACACGCTCAATGAAGGATGTCGCTGGCGCCTCGGCGGCAACAACATCTTTAATCCGAGATGTGGCCCGCGCACAAACAAGAACACCATTCCGAGACAAACGTGTCGTCATAATGCAAGTGCCACGCCCATTCCGCGCGGGCCGGGCTCGGTGTCACCGAGGTCCTGGTTCCGTTGGCAGTTCACGGTAAGGGGGGGAGTTGCAGCCGAGGCTGAGTCGGCGCTATCTTTTGACTAAAACACCCACGCCAGCGGACGCTAGTCGACACTAAAGACAGAACGAAAAGGGTGTACCAGGCTCTTACGATTATTATTAAAACAAGACGATCGCCAGAAACGTACACAGTTGGCGCTCCGCGCGGATTTCTTGGAACTGCGCTGGACCCCCCTTCCCCCGGCGCGCGGAGCGCGCCAGGGGCGGCGCCAGAGGCGCCGCCGACGGGGGGCCCAGCGCAGATCCAAGAAACCCGCGCGGAGCGCCAAAAGATCATGTCTATGGCGATATGTTTTTTCTTCGATACCAGGCCCCCATGATCTGCTACCGAAGCATGCGCTTAAGTCGGGCCTGTCCCCCTACAAAGGGAATTTCGACGACAAATAAAAACAACTCCAAACATATTCTAAAATTGGAACAAAATACAAAACAAGTCCTCAGACTATTTTTGGATCATTGTTTGACTATTTTAGGGTATGTTTTATTTTTCGTCGAAAATCCTCCTGTATGGGGGACAGGCCCGACTTAAGCCTACGCTGCAGGAGGGCCGGCGCGAAGCCGCCGCCAAGGCCGCGCGCCCCCTCCGCCCCGCGGGCAGGAGCGCCGGGCGGAGGGGCAGGGAGGCAACGAGCGAACGGCATGTAGCAGTGGCTATATGTCGACCGCTGTCCCAGGCGTCGTACTCCGGGTGGGGTATTATATCGAGGGGTGGGCGACTAGCCTTCCGACGGAGCTTGCCCATTCCCCCCCCTCACCACCTCCTCCTCCTCCTGCTCCTCCTCCTGCTCCTCCTCCTCCTCCTCCTCCTCCTCCTGTTCCTCCTCCTCCTCCTCCTCCTCCTCCTCCTCCAACCCCCCTCCACCCGTTCCGACAGCAGTGTCCAACCCCCCCAGCGGATCCAAGGCGGGGGCGATGATTGCCCCATCCAGAGTCATCCAGAGTAGCGTTTTCGAACGCACCAGCAAAAGTTTGGGCCCAGCCCTGGGATGTACTTGGGGGGGCGTCCAGCCTCGATGGGGGGGCGTCCGAATAGCCGCCTTCGGGCGTATCCCAGGCCCCTCCCCTAGGGGGCCACATGCGAACCCTACCCCTACCCCCCACGATTTCTGAGGGGAAGGGTGGGGTTCACTCCGTTCCAGAGCTCCCGAGCGAAGTGAACCCCACCCTCCCCCTCAGAAATCGTGGGGGGTAGGGGTAGGGTTCGCATCCGGCCCCCTATCCCCCTCTCTCTGAGCGGCCAGTCTTCTCGAGCGGAGCTCAGGGGGTGGGGGGAGACAAATCGCCTGCGACAACACACCACCCATCTCGCCCTCAGAGCGGCCCAGCCCGGAAAAGCTGCGCCCCGCCGCCCCCCACGAAGTGGCACCCTCGGCGCTCCCCCCTGGAGGGCTCCGTGGCGGAGGGCTGCCCCCCGCCCCCTCCGCTTCCGCCTCCTCGGCGCCCCCAGATCCCCGACGTCGTGCCTTCTTCACGCCGTCGACCCCCGGAGGTGGTCTCAGCCCGGGTCTTTTCTTGACGGTCCCGAGGGCCGGTGAGGGCCCCCAGAGGCTCAAAACATAACAGAGCCTGACGTCGTGATTTCTTCAAAGCGCGAGGCGAGGGGGTCTGGGTCCTCGTCCTGCAGCGCCGACTCTCCAGCCAGCCATCCTCCGCCTCGGTGGCACCCTCGGGGAGTCGCGGCACCCACACCCGCAGGGGGGAGACGGAGGGGGCTATATGGGTGCGTGTGTGGGAAGGGGCCCTCCGCTCGAATGGGAGCCTCCCCCGGGGTCCGACAACCCGCGCCCACACCCATAGCCAGCCCTCCTCCCTCCGACCCCCCTCCTCCCCGCCATCCCGCAGGCAGGGGCGGGGGGTGGGGGGGCAGGGGGGGGCGGGCGGGGCGTGGGCGTTCGGGCCAGCGCGACTGCGGGGCTGAAGGAGTTCCAGCAGCAACCCCTCCCTCAGGCCAAACTCACGCGCGCCGCCGCCGCCGCCAGCCTGCCCCCGTGCGCACTGCGCCCGGGGTGGGGCGGGGGGATGGGAGAGGGAAGGCGAAGGCAGAACCGAGGCAATATCGGACCGATATGAATCGGCAAGATTTCTGAGAATCGGCGGGCCTGGAGGGGGCATCGGGCGCTGGGGCCCTCTCGGAGCGTCCTGGAACGCTTTGGAACGGATCTATCTCGTCACGAGGCCCGTCCGAGGGAGGGACTGTGAATGGTGGGGAGGGGAGGGGGAAGCCCGAGGGGAAGGGAGGGCGGATGGGCAAAGGGAGAGAACGGATGGGGAGGGCGAGAGAACGGGGGGGAAGGAGGAGGGAGGAGCGGGAAGCAAGCTGGGTGCGCTCGCGTCATATCTGACGTCCAGCCCCTCCCTCCCATCCCGTAGCATGGCGTAGATCTCCTCTCGATTCGCAGAAGTCGTCCAGGGCAATGATCCCGAGAGGGTGCGCGATGCATCGTAGAGCACGGCATAGCTGGGCGTAGAAGAGCACGGCAGAGCGTAGTATGTCATATAATGACGTGGCGTTGCGTAGTGAAGAATTGCATCACAAATCATTGCAACGCAAATCATGGCATCGCACAACGGCACAGACCAGAACACGGCATAGCATGGCGTTGAAGATCAAAGCGTAGCATGGTATAGAGCATGGCGTGGCACTGCGTAGTCAAGCACTGCATATCCTAGCATTCGAGCTGAAGGCATGGCATCGCACAACGGAACACCGCATGCTACATCGCGTTGAGTGCCATGGCATGGCCCTGGACATAACGACGCCAACGCTGCAGCGGGAGCACGATTAGGACCGAACGGAAGCGCGGAAATGAGGCCAACGCTGCAGCGGGAGCACGATTCGGAACGAGTGGAAGCCCGAAACTGAGGCCAGCGCTTCAGCGGGAACAACATATTGAAAACAAACCCAAGCGAAAACCCAACGCCCGGGAATCCTGTATAAAAATGTACGCGGAGGGGGGGCGAATACCTTCTGGACGTCGTCTCGGGAGAGAGGAAAGTAGTATTCAGATTGTGTAGTTGTAAATTGGGATGGAGGCGTGGAAGGAATGAGAAGGAGGGGTCGGAAAAAGAGAGGAGACTCGATTTGGATTTGCCTAGCGTCGCGCGCTGGGTCGCCTCAAAGTTCGCAGCGGCCGAAGGACCGTGCTCAGAGGGAGTTGGGGAAGGATGGAGGGGGGATGGGCGGGATGGGAGAGGTTGGGAGTCATGAGGGAGGGGAGCGAGGGTGGGAGGGGGGGAGAGAGGATAAACGATGGCGTTCCGAGGGGCAAATGACGGAGCTGTGGCCTCCGAAAATCTTGACACTTGCCTCGTGGACATCTTTTGGTCCTGGATCGGTTCGGGGGATAGCCCTGGAACACGAAACCGGTCTCTGTAGAACACTCCGGGACTCAAGCGCTGAGCCCGCCGGCACTTGCTACGCCCTGGGTAGAAGAGAGGCTCTCACCTTGACGACTCCGAAGGTGCCACGGCCAACCTCTCTGAGCACGCGCAGGTCGCCGAACGCGACGTTTGTGTTCTGCAGCGCGATGCGCTCCTGAGCGTCCAAGCGCGGTTTAGGTCGGGCATGTCCTCCTACAGGCGGATTTTGGACGGCAGATAAAACATAATTCAATACTCCAAGATGCAAAAAAAGAAAAGCAAGAACACCATCGTCCCCAGACCATTGTTTGACTATTTTTGAACATTCCTCCTGTAAAGGGACGCGCCCGACTTAAAGCACGGCCAACAGAACCATGGACCGAACCAGGCTCGGTGGCGCGCGCAAGGGGGGGGGGGGCGCGGAGGGGCGACCTTGTGAGAAAGCGGGGGTCGCTTGCGAGGGGGCTTATAAGAAGTCCTCCTGCCTTCTGGCAGGGCTTCTTAGAGGCCCTCTGGACCCTTCTAGGGGGCCACATGAGAACCTTACCCCTACCCCCTACGACTTCTGAGGGGGAGGGCGGGGATAGGGTTCGCAACTGGCCCCCTACCTTCGGAGGAAGCCGTCTGCTTTCAAGCTTCCCCCCCCCCCCGCACGGTTTCCCCCGGGGTCGTAGGCGACCCGAGGAGGAGGAGGAGGAGGAGGAGGAGGAGGAGGAGGAGGAAGAGGAGGAGCAGGAGGAGGAGAAGGAGGAGAGGGAGGGGGAGAAGGAGATGGACGAGGAGGAAGAGGAGGGAGATGAGGAGGAGTAGAGAGGAGGAGATGGAGAGGAGGAGGAGGAGAGAGGAGAAGGAGGAGGAGGAGGAGGAGGAGGAGGGAGGAGGAGGAGGAGGAGGAGGAGGAGGATGAGGACGGGTCGCCCAAGCCCTTCAGGGAAACCCTCCCAAGTCGGGGCCTCGCCGGCCGCGGCCGGCCGTGGCCGCACGGGGCCGCGGAGGTGTCCCCCCCGTGCGGGTGGGCGGCAGCGCCTGCCCGCTGCGAGCGTGCCCGCCGACCCGTACCTCCGCGCCTGGCCTCTGGGCGCAGGTTGCAGGGCATGTCACCCTACAGGCGGCTTGTGGGCGAAAGTTAAACAAGAGCCAGACAAGACCCCAAAATGATCAAACAAATATGAAACAAGTCGTCCCCAGAGTAATTGTTTTGATTATTTTGGAATCTCCCCCCTTGTAGAGAGATACGCCCGCCCGACTTGATTATTTTTGAATCTCCCACCCTAGCTTTCGCCCACAATCCGCCATGCCCTCCCTTCGCCACAGCTGGGTCTGCGCGGGCTGCAGGGCATGGCCAGGAGCAGACTTCCAAGGAGCGTGGAGAGGAAGGCTTTCTGGGCGCCGCCCCCGCAGAGCCTGAATGGGCGCCGTTTCTGAGCTCCGTTTCGGAAGCAGCGGCGGTTGGTCACTTTGGAGCCCCGAAACGGTGCGGTGACAGACCGTGCGGTGGCCTCGAAATCCCCCAAGACCTCACCGCATGGTCCGTCACCGCGCGGTCTTGGGACCCCAGAGGCCCCGGTCGCCCGAGACGTGCTCGGAGAACGACCCGAGCCCCAAATCCGTGCGGTGACCCCGCATCCCCACCGACTCACCGCACGGTGTGGTCACCACCCCGTTGGGGGGCCCCCGAGTCACACCGAGGGACAGGGAGAAGGAGCCGCAGTGAGGTGGAAGAGGGAAGGAGACAGGTGCCATGATCAACGCTAACTCCTCGAGCACGCTTCCCGGACGGCGGGAAACCGAGAGACACACACACACACACACACTTCCACCGCGGAGGCCCTCGTGGACAATTCGCCCGGATCCTCCCTGGACGCGCCGTCGCTCCGTCTGTAGCACAGTCAATCGCGACCTGTCGACTCCTCCGAACATAGACCACGAAAGATCCACCTCCTTTCAAAACGACGCATCTCAGACACAACGTGCATACCCGAATGCGGGTCGGAGCTCAAGACAAACGAGGCAGCCTGAAGACTGTGACCGCCAACATCTGACCCGCCACGGTTCCCGCCAAGACCCGCCCAGATCCTCCAGGTGCTGCTTCATCTTGTCGTCCACGAAGTGCAGGAAAGCGGACTTGTCCATCACCATCAACTCCGCCTCGGGAATGTCGGATCGACATACAGTGGGGGCTCGGCCACAAGAAACCTTCCGCAAGAAACCCAACCCTGGAATCCGCGATTCGTTCAGTGAAAACCCACATGCGTCGATCGAAAATCGTCCAGATCTGATGGGGAGCCCATCAAAACCCAAGAAACCCAGGGCACCCTGGAGGCAAACAGGGTGTTTCTTGGCATGGGCCTCCACTGTGGATCAGAGAGCCGCGCCGTCGTGCTGGCCCCAATGGTTGGCCCTGCATCGCCCCATGCTCCGTATCTGGTGGGCACTGGGCAAGAGCTCTACAGATTGCCTCGAAGGGGGCGAATGGAGGCTTCAATGCGCAATGGCATGCCCGCCCGCCGTACAGTGGGGGCTCGGCCACAAGAAACCTCCGCAAGAAACCCAACCCTGAAATCCGCGATTCGTTTAATGAAAATCCACATGTGTCGATCGAACATCGTCCAGATCTTATTGGGGAAGTCCAAGAAACCCAGGGCACCCTGGCAAAATCCAGCTGGTGTCTTGGCACGCGCCCCACCTGTATTCTATCTGGACCCCCCGCAGGCGCAAACAAGGAGGGTGCATGGCTCCGTTGGCGAAGTCCCTGGCGTAAGCTGATTAGAAGGCCGCTGCGGGCAAGTGTGATGTACTGCCATTGAAGACCGTGTCCCAAACTTAGCGCTCTGTGAGCAAATCGAGTGCGGTACACTCCGTCCGCTATGCCGTCGAACAACACCAAGAAGTCCGCCGCAGGCGCAAAACACCAAGCATAGGAACGAAACGAACAACAATGAAAGCGTCGAGTCAGTACATAAAAATGAAAGGACGGCGACAAAACGCACCCAGCACCTGCCCGACATTGAAGAATTCTGCGTGGGCGAATCCCAATCACACTGATGATCTGGGCATCTTGGGGGCATCTTGGGTCGTCTGGAGGCCGTCTTGGGCGTATTGGACCATCTAGTGGCCTTCGGTTCATCCCGCCACCATGCCTGGGTTGTGGGTTAGAGGCCTCTTGGAAGTTCGTTTGGAATACGTTGGAGGCCTCCTGGGAGCCGCTTGTCAGTTTTGGAGGCCTCTTGGGGGCCGTTTGGGGTGCTGTTGGGGCGTCTTGTTGGGCCTGTGGGGGGCTTCGTGGGGCCTCTAGTGGGACTCTTGGGCTCTGTTGGGGGCCTCATGGAGCCTCCTGGGGCCTCTTTGGGCGGAAGACTCGAATT
>CAUYUJ010002515.1:0-35000 GCA_963575745.1 Prorocentrum cordatum
AGGGATCATCACCGCTGCGGTTTCCCGCTGCGTATCGGTGGCTACCTGTGTCGGTGAGGCTAGCGATGGCAATGGGGCGAGACAAGTGGCCCCCAGATCCACACGGCGGGTCCAAACGACAACTACCCCCTCCTATGTACTGGACATGGTGTTTAGGCGAAGCCGTTTTCATGTCACTATTGAGGTCTCGAGCGGGGATGTCGATGAACGAGTTGTAGCTGTTTTCCACGAACGAGCCAACCGAGCCTGCGCAGTCGCTCTTGTGTGGAAGGGCTCTTCCGTGTGTCAATCCAGAAGAGGACCGCTGGACACCAAAATTGTATCCGTAATTAGGCGTGTCAAGGCTGTTTAGACCTAATGGGCGATGCTCCTTTTTGTACATGTTATATGTGTCGTCAAGAGAAGAGCTCACCCATCCACCAATGGCGGTGGATCCAACTATAGACCATGCACCTTGGAGTCCTTTCCACAAGGACGTGGCGGCGTGTGAAAGGCACTCAAGAGATGGCATCAACGGTGGCTCGCTGCGGTCTCCCGCTGCTATGCTGCGGTCTCCCGCTGCACTGCCGAGAGCCTCGGTGCGAAGCCAGTTGAAGTGTTGAACGATGCTCTCCAATTGGTCATTCATGTCCTGGTCAAGGCAAGCCTTGGCTACGTACGAATGCAGAACAGCAAAGAATGAGACCCAAGGGAGTGTCGTCTCCTGCAACAAATTTTGCATCGAAATCTCAACATCCATCTCAACGGCATTACGAAGGTCTTTGCGTGAGCATTCAAGGAAGCAAACGCCAGATCCTTCAGGTGCCTGAGTAAAAGCTATCGGGAACTTATTAGGGCCTGCCCACGGTAGCTGGGTATCGAACGCAGCTCCGACAGTGGGTCGAATGATTGGTCCATCTGGAGGAAGAGTGCAGGCTGGGCGCTGGATCATCGGAAAGGCACGATTGAAACGTGGTGTACCTTCCGTGATGTCAACCATATCAGCGTCCTGGTCTTCGCCGCCCTCTAGCGGGGGTTGCCCTCCGCGTGGAGCTCCAGGGTTACCCCCTGAGCTCGATGCGGTGCCCCGCTGCATGCTGCTGGGGGGGGGGAACGAGACCGATCCTGCAACTGTGTGTTTGAGCCGCCTACCGCGCCGATGCCGGGCGGGGCGGCCGGAGTTTCCTCCCCTTGAGAAGAATCGCTGCGGTTATGCATAACGTCTCGTATGACAAGAGTGCGTAATGGTGAAGAAGAGGATGAACCAGGGAAAGACGATGTTGGAAAGTGGTGACCTGTAGCTACCTTACGCCTAGTTCGGGTCGGGCTCTTAGCCCGGGTCGGGCCCGGGTCCTTCTTAGCCCGGGTCGGACTCTTCTGAGGAGACTTACGGCGTTGTCGCGGGGACTTGGGCCGTGCCGAACGCGAAGCGTTGGACCCGGCAGTGATGCCGTGATGATGTCCACATGAGTGCAAACCCTCGTGATTAGGGCAACCAACACATCTCTTACCACATGCTGATCCAACCTCGCCCCAGGGGTCCTTGGAAGTGAGAGCAACTTCGCAGAAGCCCAAACATCCTGGAGATTTTGGGGGTTCGGCGGAGTGCGGTAGACCGTTGGGTCTGCGAGTCCCCTCGTCCTCCGTCGAAGTATGTCGACGCATGCCCTTAGGCAATGATGGCGAAGGACGAATGAGCGCAAGCTCGAGAAGTGTTTCCCAAACATTACTCTTTTTGGAGTCGAAATGTTTTGTCATCATGTCCGCAACTTGTTCCTTAGTACCTACGTGTGACAAATGTATTTGTTCATGTTGACAGACTTCCACGATCCAATCCAAGTTGGTTCTATGCGTGCGATGGAGGTGCCGCAATGCGGCCGTCCTACCTTTCTTCACTATTTTGATAACAGCCTCGTTGTCCTCGGCTATGATAAGCTGTACCTGCGGGGGGCTCTTATCAGAATAAACTTTGCGATGATCATGTAGAGGATGTTCGCCGAATGTTGTCAGGGTGGATCGAGGAGAGTCGTAAGTGCCAGGGGCTGGGGTTTCCCCCTGCTTCTTATACGTTGGTGGCTTACGCTGTTTGCGAGAGGCGGCGGCAATTTTGTCGCGGGCCTTGTGCGTGCGTACAACGTGTTCCCAAAAGGTAAGCAGGGGGAGGCCTTCAACCCGGAGCGCCGTGTCCAACGCGACGATTTCGGATTCCGTAGAGGAATGCGAAACCACGGTTTGTTTCTTACACACGGCGTTGATCGGGAAAAAAGTGTTGGGGCCCACAATGGCAGCAAAGATGCCTGTCGTGGACTTTGACGTAGAAACACAATCTGCATAGGAAGCGTCTGTAAACAGTATGACGGAAAGTTGGTCGGCGGAGTCGCCGATGAAACCCTGCAAGCTATGCGTCTTGGTGTGCTTGATGTAGCATACAAGACGATGCAGACGTTTGTCGCAGGCTCGAGTCCATTTGGTAATCTCGCGTGCCAACATGCAGACTGGATGTAATAAATCAAAGCGACAGCATCTTGCAAGATATAAAATTTTCATTAGAATGCTAGCCGACTCTGGGCCGAGGACGCCTTTGTCGTCAAAATCAGCTTCTGTGAAGGCGGAGTCCTCGATCCCAGGGGTTTCGGAGACAGGTAGGTCGCGGAATTTCATTTTCGGATTGTCTGGAATGGTAGCAGCAACCTCAAGGTAGCGATCGATACATTGGTCAATATACCCGCTCATGTTATATCGAACGCCACGGACATCTTTGGCAGTTTTGTAGGCTGCGGTGTCCCGCTGCGCTTGAGGCAGAAGAGGACGAATGGTCTCCATACGTTTGTTGAATTCGATGTCTGATACTGTATATGGAGCCTGTCCGCAACCGAGATATTGATCAAGTTTGGTGGGCGGATCGATCTTGATGCCGCTGTCCCGGATGAGGGTCCAGCCAGCGTCGAGGTTGTCTTTTGGGCCGGCCAGCTTGAAGTCATCAACGTAGACAGAGAGCACCAATCCAAGTTTGGGGTGAGTCCAAATGCATTCCCATCCTTGCATAGGAACGAATCCTTTGCTTTCAAGGCATGTCTTGCAGTGTCTCTCCCAAAAGACGCCAGCAAGAGGGTGACCGTAGAGAGCTAAACGAAGTCGGCACACTGGGTCTTTGTATTTAGCCCATGATGCTGGTCGACGTGCCGGTGGGAGGCTGATCCACGTATCGACTGGGTCAATTCTGCCGTCACCGTACAACAGCGCCTGCGTGTATGCTGATGGGGCATCACTTTGGCCGCCATTGTAACCGGGCATGTGTGCGACAGCATCAACGAGCTTTGACGCCTCAATATGTGATGCGCTGATGCGGCATCAGCGAAAACCGCTGCCAGGCCTGTTTGATCTTTCATAGTATTTCCCTGGCAGACAACGCGACCTTTGTATTTGCGCTGTTCAGGTGGGAGTTCGGAATGCTTCACAGTACCGAGTTCGAGTAAATGCGCGAAATGAATGTCCTTGCCCTCCTTAATGGCCTGCGCTTTGACGTCGGCGCGTTCAGCGACGGTGTCCTCCATCCATGTGGTCTGTGCGCGAAGGCGATCATATTCTCCACGGAGAGCGGCCTGAGCGCGTGGTTCTGCTGCTATTTGCTTTTTGTTGAGGCTCTGGGTCACCAGTGCATATGAAGTAGTTTCGTGGCGCTCACGATGTGGCTGATCAGGTATGTCTTTGGGAAGGACGGCCATGATAGGAGCATCAACGAAACCGGAAAGCTTTCTCTGCCGGACAAACTGCGCGAAGGTCGGTTTCAGTGTGAGACAAAGTGGATTCAAAGCACCGAATGATGGACCATCGTGATCAATGTTTGTCGGGGATGCGATCGCCACTGCAGCTCTAGCCGGCGATGATGACGATGCACTGGTTTCCCGGTGCTCATTATCAGGTAAATAATACAGCACCGTAGTAATGTCTCGGGGACCACCAGGGACAGGGGCGTACAAAATAGTTTTGTCTGTGACGCCCTTGACTTGTTCGTCTCGGATCGTGTCTCCGGTGTGCGTGTCAAGAGTGAGTCGACGCTCGACACGGTCCCATCTCGGTCCATCCGAGCGTGTTGTTCTAAGTGTTTTGGCGTTGTCATCCTGACGAGACCAGGTCTTCAGAGTCGCCTCATGTCGGCGAGCACGAGCTTGGGAGACCATCTTGCCGAATGCACGTTCGCGATCGCGCTGGCGACCAGAAAGGCACTTCCAGTACTCAACGAGACAGTGATCGGGCCTGGTAGTTTTCTGTATTTTGGTATCGCGTCCCATTGATTTAATTTTACCATCGGAAGTATATTCTGGAGCATAGTAAAATCGCACGGTGCCTGTCCAGGGTTCTCCCAGGGCTCGATGATCGCTCTCACTGACTCCATCCCATGTGTCTCTAAACTTATCCTGTCCCTGGAATGTCGATGTTGTCTCGAATTCACGAATTACATCAAACTTTTTCAATGGTACCGGTAGCCCTTCGGGGGCGTCCGTAGGGATAAACAACTGTAAACGTGGGGTACATATGTGACGAATAATCGTAGCATCACGTTTTTCCCAATAATCTGGAGTTGCCGCAGGGGCGGTTGGTAATTCTGCCTCTGCGACGGCTGGGGTTTCCCCCTGCATCGGCGTATGAGCAGGGTCGTCCCAGTCCGCAGGGTAGTTGTCGAGTCGTGGGTCATCGTCGCGCATGGGGTCCAAAAAGACAAAAAGAAAAAAAAAAGAGAAAAAAAAAAAAAAGAAAAAAAAAAAAGGAAAAAAAAGAAAAAAAAAAACAAAAATGAACAAATAAAAGAAAAAACAAAAAGAGGCAATAGAAAAAAGAACAAAGAAAAAAAAATAAAAACGCAAAAAAACAAAAAAAAGGAAAAATAAAAATAAAAAAAAAGGCAAAAAAGATAAAAAAATTAGGGAGGGAAAGATAAAAAGCAAAAAAAAAAAAACGAAGAAAAAAAAACTTGAAGTAAGAGTAAAAAACAAAAAGGCAAGAATCAAAAAACAGAACAACAATCAAACAAAAAAAAAAAAAAAGAAAACAAAAAAAAAAAAAAAAAAAAAAACACGCCGTCGCCGAGAGGTATTTTGGCCTCATCTGCAATGGACTCGTGCATGGGCGGGTTATGATGAGTAAGAACGCCGTCAGCGACCGGGACCTCAAGTTTAGCTGGTACGACAATGTCTTTGACACGATGAACGTGACAATGGGTGCTGTCTGGGTATTTGGCATATGTGGCGGTGTCGACGACTAGGTAGTCTCCAGACCATCGTCCGCCTGCATGCATATGATAACCCATGAACAGTCCCTCGCGTGTTGTCTTTGTGAATTTCTTGTCATCACTATCTGTGTTGAGTTCCGGGTACAGGCATTTCCAATATACTTTGGAACCAAAGGGTACTGTGCGTCCATTGAATGACTCTCCGAAGCGAATTTCATATGGCGTAAGTTCCGCCTTATTTGGGTCAGAAGATGCGGCACCGGTGGTAGACAGAGAGAAGTTGGTGGCATTGCAGAAACATTGCATAGCCTCGCACCACCATTCGTGTCCCAGGCCAGAAGCCATGAGGACAGCCTTTGTGCCTTTGACCACGCGCTGCACAGCACGCTCTACGGTCCCGTTAGTCTGAGGGCGGTGTGGCGTGCTGGTGTCATGTCGCCAGCCAAGTGTGGCACATGCTTTGATGAGTTCTTTGGAATTGTCGGTATAAATGTGTTTAACCTCATCATTTGGGGCGACAAATTTCGTCAGACTAAGTTTGGTGGTTTCGGCATCCTTGTGCAATGCTGGATAGGCCATCATGATGCCGGTGTGCTTGTCTAGGACAACAAGAGCGCACCTTTCCTTCTGCCTGCCAGTGGCCTCATCATCTCCAATAATGATATGATCTGCTGTCAAGGAGTCTCCAAATCTCTTCGGTACGAACGCTTCATAAGTAGAATCATCTTCGTTTTTCTCGAGATCTGAACGCATCTTATGTTTTCTTTTGCAAGGCTTTTTGCGAATCAAAGCTCGAGCGCATATCTCACAATCTGGGTGTTTGGGAGAATGAGTCAAGTAATGACTGGGGTCAATGCTCGGTCTCTCGCCGACAGGGAGAGCACTATCAGGGCCTTGCTGCGGGTCACCGCTGCACGAGGGTTTGTTTAGAACCTCGAGGTTGTAACACCAGCATGGGCCTTTAGTGGGGGTCTCCTCTGCGGGGTCGATGGGAAAAGTCTGAAAACGACCACGACCACAGTCCCTGTGAGACATGCTTTTCCACTGTGGCAGGATCACTCCGCAGCATGATGTCCTGACGCGTCGGCGCGGGCATTCCTTCGTGTGTCGCCTCGCGGAATGCAAGGGGGTCGGCGGAGGTGGCGGAGCATCGTGCATGTGGTCGATATTGATCTGTGGGATAAAGTTATGTACCACAGCCTGTTTAGGCTGACCTTGTGGGGGTGTTAGTACGCATCCGATTTTTCTGTTCCAATGTATATCCCAATCGTCTTCCTCGACAAGACGACCCATGGACCAAACGGACGGGCAATTATCCATGACCAGGGTGTCTTTCTCGATGCCGAGTGCTGGGATTTTGACACGTACATGTTGATTGACGATTCTCTCGCCATTGGCGGTTTCCAAAATGTGTTCTCGTCCAATGCGAATGCCCTTTTTCTCGGATTCTGTCATGTCGGATTTATCGGAAATATGTAATGCCGAACCGCTATCAAGGACGAAAGAACGCGATATTGCCACCGTATCCTTTGTTGGAGGGACGCAGGCTGCAGTTTCCTGCTGCGACGAAGCTGCAGTGTCCTGCTGCGCGGGTGCTGCAGTTGCCTGCTGCACTGGTGCTGCAGTTGCCTGCTGCGCTGGTGCTGCAGTTGCCTGCTGCGCCGTAGCATATGTGTGGAGCAGCACGTCCTCCTGTGGGATTGCGATGTAGCAATAGTCGAAGTGGATGTCCTCGTCGTCGTCCAGCCTCCGGATGAGGGCGAATGCGTTCTCCTGGGCGCGTATCAGATGTGCCTGAGAACGGATCCACCACCAATCGGGTATTGGGTCTGGAACGTGGACGGCACCGCCTTTGTTTGGTGCCTCACGGTACGGTCTCATCTTACGTCGAACCGTGAAAAATTCGACATCGGTACCTGCAAGGTTCCAGCGAACCTTTAGTTTCGGCGTCGATGTCGTCGCAGGCGGTTTGGTCTTGAAAATCTGGGCCTTTGAGATACCATGTGTAGGTGAAACTGCGAGGATCTTCTCACGTATCACGTACACTCGGTTGGTGTTCCGAGCGGGAGAACGCTGTCGTTGGCTGGACTGCGATGTCCGACTGGAACGGGAGCCAGATCGTGAATCTCTCTGAGACCATCGTGTACCGCCGGGACTACGTGATCGGCCTTGCCGCTGAGACGAACGAGACGGCGATCGCGAGTCCTTCTGGGACCAGCGAGTGCCGCCTGGGCTCTTGGAAGGCTGTCGAGTGTTCGTTGAGAAACGACGGGTGCCCCCCGGACTCCTGGAGTAAGCCCTGCCCCCCGGACTCCTGGTGGAGGATCGTGATTTCTGCGACCAGCGTCTACCACCTGGGCTTCGGGAGGGAAACCTCTGTTCGCTTCTGGGCCTGCTGGGGCTGCGAGGCGGCGTCTTGAAGCCATTTTTATAGTGGGCAAATTTGCAATTATCCCCGTTGGTGCAACTACCCTTCTGGTAGAAGACGCAAGGATGCACGTGGTGCCGGTTGCAACCAGTGCCGCGCTGGCACATATTACCCTTTGCAAAATCGTAGCAAAAATACCTGGCAGCCGGAGGCCTCGAAGTAGCCGCGCCAGAGGCGCTGCCTCGAGCGTCTCTACGATGTTGAGATGATTGGCGATTCCTGGGAGGATCACGAGACGACGGGTGGCGTCTGGGCGGCGGTTTCTTTTCAGCAGCGTGCAGGAACTTACATGTATCTGGACGGGGACACCCTTTGCCCTTGAAGAAAGGGACGCAATGTGAGTTGCGGCTTGATTGTTTGATCTTAGTCTTGGCAGGGGCAACGGTGTCCCGCGATTCTTTTTGCATGCTATATTGGTTCTTCTGTAGCTTATATAAATCAAGAACATCGTAAACTCTTTGATGGAGCCACTTATATGTCTTGATTACCTCTCCGTTCTCATCTTTGGCTCCAGCCTTGGCTTTGTTGTATTTGCTCATGTCTTCTTTCATCCAAGGGTGCCTCTGAACCTGAGTACGAAAGAGGGATTCCATGATGTACATCTCGGGTAGTTTGTTAAGAGCCAAAAGTAATCGATCCCATTCGACGATGAAACGCTGGAGATCGTCTCCGTGCATGCGTAGATTCTTGATGCGATCAAAGTCGTGAAGGTGGTCCTCGGCAACCGTGACGTCGAATGAACGGATAATTTTCTGATATACCTGACGTCCTTTAAGCATGCGCTTTGCTTTGTGTTCAACGTCCTCTAACAGCTTCATTTGCAATCTTAGCTCATGTGGGAGGATCTCGAGAAGAGCGTCAGCTAACTTACAGTCGAGGCTCTCAAAGTCGCCGCTGTCGGCGAGATCCTCAAAAGTCATCTCAGGGTTCTCCGCTACCATGATGAAGGCGCACGCCTGAGCTGGGCGTCCAGAGGCGTTTCTGAAACCCTTGCGGACACCGTTCATCCAATCAGAGACTCCTGTGATCTTAGGGAAGCCTGGGACCCGAACACGGTCACTTTCTTTGACTGTGGCAGGAAGTAGTGACCCGCCAACATTGTACGGGGATTGCGCAACGTTGGAGCCGAGTGGACCTAGATTAATGGGAGAGTGGGTTCGAAAGCTGGCATTGTCTGCAGCTGGCTCAGGGGCAGGGGGCTGGGCTGCGGTTCCCCGCTGCTCGTCAGCACCAGTTCCTGCCTGAGGAAGTGTCGGCTTGGAAGCGGCCCCAGAAGAACCCCCCGCATCGCGAGCAGCGGCGTCAGGGGAGGGGCGGCGAGAGCCGGCAACAGTTGTATGTTTGGCTGCGTCCGCGATGTGATCGTTTATTGTTTGCTCAAGCGTGGTGTTGTCTGCCTGCAGTTTTGCGACACAATCAGACAATACATCCAATTCAGCATGTTGATGTTTCTGAGTGTCAGTGAGGAATCGAACGTCATCCTTATTGTGGGTAGTATGATTGACGATAAGAGTACGCAGGTCAACATTCTCGTTAGCAAGACGAGCCATCTCAGCGTTCATTTGATCCAGGCGCGCAGTCGCGCGTGCTGACTCGGCATCCCTCTCGGCCACAGAATCCTGCAGCTGCCTTTGCAAGTGGGCCACCTCCGCTCGGACGGTCTGTAAAACAGCTGCCGTCACGTCGGGGTTGGTCACCGTAGCAGTGGGACTCACCTGCGCAGTATGAGCCCGTGCGACCTGCAGCTCAGCTACGGTCTGCTCGAGAGTGTGGACTCTGGATAGAAGCTGTGGTACATGTTGAACCTGACAGGAAGAGAGTTGAGCTTGGAAAGCGTTCTCGGCCTCACATAACTTGCCATACAAATCTTGCTGGACGGAGCGTGTATGATCGTGCAGCTCACGTGCTGCAGCTTCCGTTTCACCACGGATCGTGGCAAGATGACCTTGTAGTGCGGTGGAAGGCGCTACGAAGGCACCTGAAGCTGTGCCCGCGACTTCTCGCAGCTCTTCGCGAAGAATGCGTGCACGTTCATCGTTGTGTTGACGAATCTGAATGACGCTAGCTTCAAGTCGATCGAAGTCGGACTTGACGGCCACAAGTTCGTTAGTTTCGCGATCTCGTTGTATATCGAGACGCTGCATCAGCTGTTGCATGACCCGACGGTCCTCCTGGACGGCAGCGTCCAGGATCGAAAGACCCTGTTGGAGGTCACTCCGGAGGACGGCGGTATCAGAGGCGACAGCCTTGTGGACGAGGCTAGTTTGATATTCAACATATGTGCGCACGTGATCTCGTAGCTCAGCCATGTCTTGCATTGGCAGAGCCTCCCTATGTCGGTTTGCGGCTGGGGAACTTTGGGGCCTAATACGAACCCCCCGGACAGATGGACTCCTACTGCCGCGATCGTCTCGAATGATGTACTGTTCGGGGCCACGCCTGGGGGCTTGGCTCCTAGAATGAGCACGGCGACTAGGGCCATGGTCAGAAGTACGGTTTCCGAATGCACGGACTCGCTCATAAACCTGTCCCTGTTCAATCCCTGTGTGTTCGGGCGTCCCATGGCCCCACCTTCGTGTGCCTGTACCTCTCTCTCTCGGAGGGGAGGAAGGTGTGGGCATCTGTTGAGCTGCGGTGTCCCGCTGCACTGTCTGGGACGGTGCTGCGGTGGCCCGCTGCGCTGTTTGTGGCGGGGCTGCGGTTTCCCGCCGCGCTGACTGGTGCAGTGCTGCGGGAGGGACGTCAGATGTGGTATGGAGGGTGGGGAATTGAGGCGTGAGCCCTGGAGCGGCGTGTAAGAATCGCTGCTGTAGGGAGGGCTGATCTCCAATAGGAAGTGGGGGTGCGGAAACGCTATGAGCATGCAAGGCACGAAGCTGGTGCAACTCAGCTTGCATAGCATGAAGCTGAACTGCCGCCTGGGTGGGCAACGCTGGCATTGCTGCGGTTTCCCGCTGCATTGACTGCGCTGCACTGGGTGGGGGCATAGCTTCGTCCAATCCGTCGGTTCCTGGAGAGATGGCCATGCGGGCCGCAAAATTGGGGGAAGCTCCTAGAATATCGGACATATCAGCATCCAAGTTGCGCGCGACTGACGGCGACGACTCATCATGCGGGAGGACGGACGACTGGTGTCGTGCCGTCATCCTGCATAACTAGTCCGATGTCGTCAGGTCGGGTCGCAGGTTGGACGCGATGTCGGATATAAAAGAGAAGGCTGATAACCTGTGTAAGGGTGAGGGGGACCAATGGACCGACCCCACCCCGAGTGTCCGTCGGTAGACGATGAGGGACGATGGTTTTACCCAACGTACCTCCAACTATCGAGTACCTGTCATCCGAGCCAAGAGGGGCGATGGATATGAGCAAGATAGGAGGAAAGTAGGGGGATTCACACACAACAAGGACGTCAAAACTGACTCAGTATCTCTTGTCAAAGTGACCTTGATGCTCAGGCCACCCAACTCAAGCACGTCTTTCAACTGAGTCGGAGTGAACGGCCCTGCGTGGAGCTCGTGCAGAGTCACAACCGTGGGAAAGCAGTCCTCCAAGTTGTGGGCTGCTGCTCGTGTCTCCGCCGAGTAGCTCGACGGGACCTGCGAGCGGTGAGATTTGCAGTGCGCATCGATCAAGTGAACGAAGGCTTGCCAGATGGCGTGCTTCCACGCCGTAGCAGGTTTGCCCCGCGAATACCATAGCCTTTGACTTCGCCATCGGCATCTCCACTCAGGCGTCGATAGCCTGAGTCGCTGTGCAGGTCATCTTCGCCCGCGGGAGTCATCGCTCGGCGGCCGATCTTCATAGGGCAGGCCTGCAGTTTCCTGGTAATCGCGCTCAGTCGTCGCAGTTGTGTGCCGGTCGGTTATTGGACACGCTGTAGAGAGACAACGCATACCATCAACCACACCTGGGTGATGAATGCATGCGCCAATGCGCCTCGCAGGCTGACGAACATGTCTGCAACCATCTTGGATGCTTGGGCGTCAGCGTCTGCGCCCGTAAGGTTTGGATGTTGTTTAGGACGGAGCTGTGTGATGTTTCGTCTTGGTCCAACGTAACGCTGCCGTCCTCATCCTCGGTATAACTCGCAGCACTATTGGCGCACGTGCGCTTGTTGAGTGCTCGAATCCTGGGAGAGTTCGAAGCGCCGTAGCCGATCCAGGCGGCAGAGCAAAGCACGACACACGTTCTTTCTCACCAATTGCCTCAGCAAGTTCCCGGTAGTTCAACCATTCCAGGAGGGCCACGTGGATGTCGAGGGAAGCAATGGCCCATTGCTTCCTGCACGCTGCCGTGCTCGCGAGTAGTGTCTGGCTTGGCCGCCGCGCTGTTCCTGGGAAGGTTTCCACGTCGAAGGCTTCAATGTCCATGAAGCCTCGAAGCACTAGGCGCAACCTGATGGCACGTCCCATCTCGCCCTTCTCGTTCTTCACGAACTTCCATTTGTACACGTACCTCGAAGTCATGATGTTTGACAATTTAGATACATCTTGCATTTTGAAACACGGGTTGTCAAACCATGTCTTGAGTTCAGCGCACAGGGCTTTCGGTACTTTCTCGGGCTTCGCCAGGAGGTCAGCCTTCGCGAGGAGGTCGTCTTCTTTGACGGCCGCAGCTCGCTTTGCAACGGTGGCAATATACATTCGCATGGTGGCAACACGGTCGGCATCAAATATCCCGCGCCGTTGTTCGGATAAGACTACCTTTGGCATTTCTGCCGCAAACCAAGGTTCTACATATTGTCCGTTTTCGTCTGAGTCTAATTCATAACTGCTATCTTCGTCCGTGGAACACTGTGGGGCATTATACGTCTCCTCGATGTCGGAGTCGCGCGGGTGCCCCCACTTAGGCAGGTGTCCCCGCTGTTCATTTACAGCGATCAGCACGCTATTGCCTGGAATCATATGCGCGGGTACTGTGAAAAGGTCCTCCTAGTGGAGTTGCCTCCAGTAGTTCCCTTTCATCTCGTAGTTCTGTAGACCACACTTCCATAATCTGTGCCTCGAGGTCAGCCTCCGATTCCTCCTATATCGTGGGAAGCCGCCCATCCCCCTGTGGCGATTCGGCTTCTGGGGCTTCTTTTGCGGTTCCGTCCTGTGTCGGTGTATCCGCCAATTCCTCAAACTTTGTCACATCCTGGTCGGAGCCCGCTTGAGGTTCGGTGGACTTCAGGCACTGGGTGATTCTTGAATGTGCTGATCAAATTATGTCGTGAACGTTGAGAGCGGTGCCTTCTGCTTCATACTAATTAAATCCTGGACTCGCGTCGCTGTCATAGTGGACCAATGTGCAACTGTCAGCGTAAGCCACCGGACGCAGCTCGCGGATACTCCTGGCTAACCTAACCGAAAGTACATTCTCGATGCAGAAGGAGTTTCTGATAAGGTATTGTAAAGTCAGATGTACCTTAGGTGATAGTCGGCTTGCACTTGTCATCTGAAGCGCCCCCTTCTTGGTCGGGACATAACCAGATGTCATAGCAGGTCCCCCCGCAGGTAAACTGGCCACGAACGTCATCGCTGTCCGTAGCGCAGCGTTGTCGGATCCGATCTCTCTGGCTATCCAAACATCAAATAATATACAAGTGAATGTCGTGCATCGCCGTATTGTACCTGCACGTAGCGGCTTCCAAATCGAATGATGACTTGACCCCTGTCGGGATCGTCTCTTATGACCGGGAATGGGCCGTTCCAGCCTCCCCAGTCGTCCTTCGTGGTTGTGGGGCGAGGGTAATCAACTAGATCTCCATCATCGTGGTAGTGCTGACCGGTGATAGTTGTCTTAGTGCGTAATGCACGATTGGTCTTGGCTACTGCAGTAGCCTGTGCGATAGCTTCTATGCATACCTTGCGTATCACCTGTTCACGAAAATGATCCGACGTTTCCGTCGGCTGCTCGTGATCCAAGATAGGCAAGTCAGGGAGCATTGCCGGTTGCCGTCCAAACGGGGCGTCGCATGGAGACACCTCATTATAAAAGGTGAACGCGTTGGCGGCGAACAAGGCTTCATGCAGTAGTCGTGTGAACACAAGAGGTATGTCTAACCTGTTCAGTTCGGCTTCCATGACATGAAGTAGATGGCACAGTATGCCACTTCTGGCTTCGATCGTCGTAGCGTGTTGTCCACGCGCACGTATCCTTAGTTCAGCGCCCTTTGCCTTAAGGACTGCTTTCGCAGGGTCGTTGTTGAGGGCACCCCCGCCATCGGAGTAGAGTGCCTTTGCAAGTCCAAACTGCATCCAGCACTGATGGTACGCATCCAGGATACTGGTCATTGTCTTGTCCGGTATCTCCATTCCAGTAGCAAAGCGAAAACAACGATTAATAATATGAAATAGTTTATGTTCTTGTGTGTTGAACATCGGGTCACATTCAACTTCTTCGTTGAACTTGACAGGCAGCGCAGTAGATGGCATAACCGTATGCCCAGGCTTGTTCCAAGCCCTGCGCTCCCGACACGTGTCGCAGACACTTTTGATCAGGTTGAGCCTGACGCCGTCCAGACCTATCTTGGTTAAGATGAGTATCATCTTAGGATCTTTCGCATGGAACCAACGCAAACGTAGCTTCCGCAGCTCGCGCGTTACCACGCTTGGATCAAGGCTACGTAAGTTTTGTAGACTGGTTTACACGTCGAACCTTGACCAGTCTGGAAGTCGCGGGCGTGCAGCAGGGTTACCCGCAGGTGGCGGTGGAGGTGGATATCCCCCTTACCGTCGGCCACGTCTGACTCTGACCTGTGGCAGTCGGATGTGGCCATCCGAACTACCCGCTCCGCTCGAGGCAGGTTGCCCTCCAGCAGGCTCAGCAGCATGTCTGCCAACTGTAATGTTGTGGCTGCTGGTGCCCGCTGTGGGTCCGGCTCAGGAGCGGGGTCTTGGTGCTCGTAGCCGCACAAGTGGTGGCGCAGCTTGTGCCTCAGGTGGTGGTGCTGCTGATTCGGCAGGGGCCGGTGGTGCCTGTCCAGGATTGTCGGGCAGTTCCCAAGGATTGGCAAACCTGCATTTGCCAGGTATCCGTACATGTCCAGGCTTGTTCTGGCCGTAGTTCTTCGTACAGCTCGGACATTCCCACTAGTAGTCTTCGCGAAGGCGGTCTCGTGATCGACCCGTCGGGTTGTCGAAGGATAGTCGGATCGCCCAAATCATATCCCCTCACGTTGGTGACTAGCACGTTTCTAGAAAAAGGTGGCCATGAAAGGGATCACGGTTTACTTGGAATACATCGTGTACAATCTGAACTGCGTCGACGGAAAAAAGACTGCCGTCCTTGAAATATAGTATGCAACCATGGGCAGTTCTTTGTTACATACCGACGCATGTTGACGATGGCCAGCACATCGTTTTCGTTCAAAAGGTGTAAGTTGAAGGCAGTGGTTGGCCATGATTCCGGTCGGTTTTCGTATCAATGCCCCATGGGAGTCACGTAAGCCAGTAGTACATTGATCCATGTTCACTTTGAAAGTGCCCTTGCATGTAGCCAATGTGGTCCATGGTGGTATCTGGTCCACCCAGGTTCTCACTGGTTGTTCTCGGAAGTAAAACCGTCGAAGGTTGTTTTGACATATGGCAACTTTTCCACATAACTTGGCACGTGGAAGATCTTCTTTGTGGGGGTCATGCCAAGAGTCATACTTAACTTGGGAGTTGAAGTATGAAGGTAGTCCAGTGACTCTGCAATCTGGTTGTAAGATGACAACATTGACGAAGCGCACGTCTAGGTAATGCATCACTGCATCCTGGACATCCTTGTTTTCCAAGATCAACATATGAGCGTTTGTCTAAGTTCCCCCTGGAAGACAAACCTCGACTGAATGCTAGCTGCGATGCACCTCCACTTCCTCCACACAATTCCAACATCTCAACCTTGTTGTGTCGTCCATATCATAACGTTGGGACTCTGGAGAACGCAGATGCGCATGATTCAGCAGGTAGCCCCGCAAATAATGCGATGAAAGTTTCCTCCTCATCATCGCTTTCCGTGTCGGAGTCAAGGGGAACGTCGGTGTAGCGCGCGCTACATCCGAGACCTTTGAGGTCATTCCCGCATTCGTCGTTGCCTTCTTCGACCAGCTTGGGTATCTTGCGTGGCTTGATGCCCGCTGCTTTGTCGGCTTTATGTTTTCCTTCTTGTTTGATTCGGGCATCAGTCGGTCGCGCTGTCTGTTGTTCGGTACCAGGTGAACTTAGCGTCGGAAGTTCGGGAATCGAGCGGAGCACGCGGCCACGCTCAATCGAAGGGGGGGGGGGGCGATCGTCACCGACGAACGCAAGTCGCCTTGGGCGTGGTCGCTGGTACCCTTGTCCGATGAGAACCAGTTCTGGCGGCTCCCAGTATAATCGAGCACGAATGCTTGTCGCACCGTTCGGTAACGGTGCATTGTAATTGTGCCCGATAGGCTGGCCCTGGATCTCGATGTCTTGCATAATCTGATTGTCGCCCAGGTTGATCGTTACCCGTCGTGCGACATGGTCCCATTCAGGGCAATTCTTTGGAGACTGAACGTAAGGTCGAGCTCCTGTATCCACTCGTGCGTGAATACTAAACTGCACAGCACTCGTGTGGTTTCTCATTGTTTTGTGTACACCCATTTGGTGGATCAATCTCGCGGTCATGATAGCCAATGTTTTGTTGCGCCATTCTGCCTTCTGAGCGCCTTGGCCATGCCAGTCCAATTCATGCTCAACAAAATGGGCAGGTCCCCCTGCAGTTTGATTCGTGCATCTCCACAAGCTGGTTGGGATGCGCGAGAAGGTAGTCGCCACTTGCAGATATGATCCGCTAGGCAAATTACTTGAACGGTGGCATTACAAACCGAAATGGCAGCATCACCTACGCATGACCTGCAAGTCAAGATCTTCAACGGCATCTCGCATGGGACCCTGTTTCCAGAAATGACCCCCTGGTCCCACAAGTACCATAGACATATGTAGAGCCCGAACCTTAGTCATCAGATTCTGGATGCGGTGAGAATGTGGCCCTGCCCGCTTGCCAGGCACCCTAACGTACCAGTCAGCGGGCGTTGCCACCCATAGAAATTGATAATCCCCCGAAAGTAGAGCACCCAAATACTGCGCACCAGTAAAGGTCATAACCTCTGCATGCGCGACGCGGTCACACATGTAACCACCAGCTCGGAGTTCAGCGCAAGATGTCCGAAAATCCTCAATTTCAAGTGCACGAGAATGATGCTAATGCGATGAGCGCTGATTTGCTGCAACGGCCACACAGTCGGGTCCACTGCTGTCCTTGGCAGCCGCACAGCCGAGCTTGCCAATGTCCCTGGCGCGCACAGCCGGCGCCTGGGAACATAGTGCAGGTTTCCCCGCGCTAGATGACAGAGCCTGAGTGTTCGGCCTGTCGAAGCAAGCGCGGGCGGCCGCGGCGCGCGCCTGCCCCCGTCATTCATTCTCAAGTGATGGGAGCGTCAAAATGCCCGCGCCCGCAGGTGTCCCTGCCTTCACGTCGGGCGGCATCCACCTATTGCCCTCCTCGTAGATGGCGTGGTAGACCTTCGCCTGTAAGTTCCGCAAGGCGAAGTCCTGGTCGGCTGGCGTGGGGACACGCCCGAAGGACGTGTTCCTGTGGTGCCAGGTCTTCAAAGTGTTTTTTTCACCAAAGACTGGATCGTGAAAGCAAGCGCCCCTTCGTTGATGGAGAAGCTGATGCCCTTGGTACCCTGAGACATCACGCATGCATGGACATCGCTCATAGACGGTGTCCCCGCACTACTCGAAGCAGGTTGCCTCGCGACTGGCTTTGTGTCAGGTGCCTCTTTGACGAGCAGCGGGGCATCCTCGCAGCGAGGGTTGGCCGTAATAGTAAACGAGATCGACCTTTTGTCCTCAGTTGCGGCCCCGCACTCCTCGACCTTGAGCGCCAGGTGCCCTGAAGGCGCTTTCATAAAATCAATTCGTCTGGCACCTTTCCCTAGGAAGGGCTTGTACATATCAGAGCCGGGGAAAAACATCTTCTCGTGCCCCTGCTCCAGGATCAAGAAAGTCCTCATGTTACACATACTCCTCAGACCCAGGATAGCAGGGATACTTCCCCCTGAACCCGCAGCCACGTAAGCTGAGTAGGTATCAAGTCTCGGCACAGCAGGCGCCCCCGCTGAATCCCTTTTCTCTTTGCGCGCAATGTTGCAGTGCAATGCCATATCGCATACAACGGCACCATGCCCCACTTCAGACACGCAGAGCCTCTTCGACAGGTTCAGCTTCTTGATATCGTGTCCATGAGAGCGGGGCACGCGTTCAAACGTCTGTGCCGTTTTCAGACCAATGATGTTGATGTCGCTGCCGATGTCCAGAAGGGTCGTCAGCATTCCATCCGCCATGGTCCCACTGTTCGCGGCCAGGGCCAATTCATGGCGTTCTCCGAATATTCCTGGCACTTCAGACAGAGTCGTACCATGCATGCCCTTGCGGCGCCTAAACGTTCATGTATCCGCGGGCCTCCTCCTCCGTAATGGGGTTCTTCTCGAGATCCAGGCCGTAGGATACTCGTCATGCATGCGCGGGTGCGGTGCAGATGCGAGCGGCACGTTCATGAACGTATCCTCGTCAGCGCGCGTGCCTATCTGGCCATCTGTGTTTACCATCAACACAGCGCGAAGCATGTCGCGCTCGGATATCGCACTGATGCCGCTGCGTACGCTTACTGGGCTCTCCGCCCTGCGCTGGCTGCGCGGGCGGATGACTCTCCCATATGGCATGTAGATATGTGGAGCTTGAAGCCATTATGCGCTCCTCTCGGTGGCTCTCTCCATGCGCCTCAGCCGCATATCATTGGCCGGCAACGCGGCAGGTGAAGTCGTAGCAGGTGTCCCTGCGTTGTTGGCTGTTTCTGCGATCAATGGCATAGGCGCATCCATGGCAGGCGCGGCAGCCGCCGTCGCCTGCGCGGAATTGGCTGATGAAGCAGGTTGCCCCGCAGGTGTTGTTGCGGCACCTGCCGTGTTGCTCGACATCAAAACCGCGATGCGGTTGAGCTCTTCGCGAAGGCCCCTCAGTTCGTTAGCCCCTCGGACTATTTCTCCATGACGATTTGTTGCATCTTGATCTCCAGCAAGAGCAGAATGAAACTCAGCTGTGAAAAGACCAACGCCCCTGCAAACAACGCAGAGTGTCTCAGTTGCAGCACCATCCAAAGTACCAGCCAACTGCCTGTCCACATGAGCAAGCGCCACTCGGTCCCAGCACTGCGCATGTAACATGTGGCCACAATGAAGCCTCCAAACCTTGTCGTGATGCAAGAAGTGGTCCAAGCATATGGCACACTTGTTAACGTCACCGTCACTGATTACCGGTGGTGTCGCCGATGGCCTGTTACGCGTCCGGCGCTCCAGAATGGTTTCACCAACCTCATACTGGATCGGTGGAACCGCCGGTGGCTGCATGGCTGCAAGTGCTGCCAGGTTGAATGCAGGCGCCCCTGCTGTGATTGGAGTAGCAGGCTGACCCGCGCGACCCAGCATCCTGTTCGCCTGCCGCTCATGATTGCGACGCTGGCGGGCCACTTGCATTGAGAGGTTGGCCTGCTGCGCCTCGTGAATGGCCAGAATCTCCGGGCGCAACTCCCCCATGGATGGTGGCGCTGCCAGGCCGGGGGCCTGTTGAGTCACATCTGAGTCCATAGAGGTAGCCAGATATCCATAATGAGGAATCTGGCCCAGCACACCTGACGTGTAACCAGAGCCGCGCGTCAACTGAGACTGATAGAAATCGTCGGCTGTCGCCCGTGCACGCGGGTTCTCCGGCTGCGTTCCCACGCGAGGGTTACCCGTCACCTGAGCATGGTAGTCAGGACATAATGGGAAGTCCATCGGCGGTGCTGCAGGGCGCTCTGCAGCTGTCGGATCGCATGTCGGATGACTGAACAATGCTGGCACGTATCCGTACCTATGGGTTTGTCCGGTGATGGATTTGGGCCCGGGACATTCTCCCAAGGCGGCGTCCAGCTAGCGCTAGGGAGGTCGATGCCGCCCCTGGGAAAGCAGGTTGCCCCGCATGTGGACGCGGCGATGCGAACGGCGATGTCGCCTGCAAAGCCTGGTAGAGCTGTGGGTCCATCCGAATGCTCTGGAGCCTCGCCTGCAGGCTGTTGGTGCTCCCAGCGCTCTGTGGAGTCCCAAAAGGAGTCGTGGCCCTACTCATAGGTGCAAACGACGCAGGTTGCCCTGCAGGTACTGGCAGCTGCTGCGCCTGGGCGCGCCACGGATCGTTGGCGCACAGCGCGTCG
Source organism: Prorocentrum cordatum (assembly GCA_963575745.1). NCBI lineage: Eukaryota > Dinophyceae > Prorocentrales > Prorocentraceae > Prorocentrum > Prorocentrum cordatum. The sequence goes on from CAUYUJ010002515.1 coordinate 19,881, forward strand.
TTGGGGGTAATCCCACTCGATGTCATACCGGTCACGTCCGCACTCTGGGCCTGAATCCATGATCCGTCAGATCCCCCTGCCGGCGCCCCCGCTTAGTACCCTTCTTGCATCGTAAATACCGTCGAGAACTCGACCTCCTGGATAGGGGTCGGTTCTGGACACTTCAAGTTGCAGGGTGCTTTTGGAATAGGCCAATCCTTCAAAAATGGCGCGTCATTTAAATTCGTACAACTCGTCGAAGGTGAGATCACTGTTCGTATATTTCTGCGCGTTGCCCCACAGGTATAAGGGATTGACCCATACATGTCCCGCACGATCACGCCTGCATTTAGCGCTGGGCAAAGCGCCCATGAGTTGGACGATGTGAGTCGGAGGAATTCTGCCGATCCGGCCTGCCGACATAACAAATAGCCATACTATTACGAAACAAGAGTTTCATACCAGGCATAATTAATACTTCGGAGTCGACGCGCAGGCAGGACTGGATTCTGTAGTCACCAGGTAACTATGGGCAAGCATGAACATACTGTCTGCCTTTACTCTCGATGGTGTCGTCTGACGACATGACAGTCCTGTCCGAAGTATATTCGTGATCTGCTCCCATTGGGTATCATGAATGAAATAACAAGGTACACCTGGAATGGTCAAATCCGCTATCCTCATATACAGCCTGGACTGCTGTGTCCATTACTTGGGCGCATGAAGTATGCATCGTGAGTCTCGGTGGCAGACTCGCACTTCTTGCCCTGGAGCCTGTGCTTCTGCATGCCGGCGTCGTCGACCATGCCGATCAAGTTCAGCACAGCTAATGCATGATATGCCCAATGGCGGTTGCTGAGACAAGGCCAGACAGTCCCCAGGTGTTTGAGGTGGTAACGATCACATCCCTCAGGTGGCCACTTGTTAAGCAGCTCCGAGAGCTCCACCCATCCATCGAATTCGTCGTAAGACGGTTCTGCTCTCAGAAACCTATCAGAGAGGTAGTTGTCGTGAAATGGTTTGTGACGAGTAGCAGTAGTAAGCCATGCTGAGCAGCAGCGCTGCTCCTCACAGGCCACATATGGACCAACAACTCTGTCTGCCTCAAGGACCCGCGCCAAGAAGCTCTTCTCGGACAGACGCGTGAACGCCGAGCGCCCACGCAATAGATTGCGTACAACCTGGCGCGCATGAGCGCCCTGATCGGCAATGACGCAGTGTCCTTGTTGTCGCACTTCACCACGATGTATCGATCAGACCCGTCATCAATACGGGGGTGATATGCTGGGTTGATCTTCATACGCCAGGTGGTGCGCATGCATTCCCAATACTGTCGGCATTCAACGGGCATTTCAAGAGTAAGAACAGGTTGCCCTGCGGAGCTCTGATCTTGCTCATCAGTCCGTCCTGCAGACTTGGCTGCTGCCGATGCTGCAGGCGCGCGGGCACCTGCCAATGATGAGACGGCGCCTGCGGATCCCCTGGGCGTCCGAGGGGTCATTGGAAGGTGTACTGATGTCTAAATCCTGGCTTTTCTTCTCACTGATGTTGTAGTACTTGCACTTCTTGTCTTTGGGAGCTGCCCCTGATGCCTTTGCTGTAGTTTCCAGTAGCCTCGGTTTGGCACCATGCCGCGATGAAGAAGCATCCCTCGATGATCCCTCCAGTGTCGGCGTCCAGCCAGTCCTGTGTGTCTGGCCAGGTGTAGGGCCGCGAAGTGGTACAAGTCCCTTTGGAGTAGGAGCGCTGGCTCCTTGAAATGCCGCTGCTGCGGCGGCCACTGCTGGTCCTCTGGATCGACGTCGACCAGCAGGTTGCCCCGCAGGTCGCTGTTGCTTGCTATCTCCAGGATTGGGGTCATCTGTTTAGGCGGTTGCGCAAGCTGATCAGGTCCGAGTGACTCAGAATGACTCGAAGAATCCGAAGATGGGGGTATATCAATAGGTTGATATGTCTTCGGCCTGGGAGGCGGTGCCTTTGGCGTTGCCCCTGCGGGTATCCATGGCCCATAGCGCACGGGCCCTCTGCCAGGGTTAAGGTCCTCCCCATCAGGCTTTCTGAGTGCCATATTCCCGATAGTAGCCTTGCCCCTAACGGTCAGGTCATAGTTTGCCAGACCTAAACTTTCTTTTAATAATGGTCTTTACCCAACCTACAGATCCAGCACAGTGGACGACTCTTCTTCCGGGGGAAAGATCCATGTCTTTCGTGACAAGGGGGGCATCCGTTTCGTAAGTGGCGCCCATGACAGCGGAGAGGGCGTCGGAGTAATCCGAGACGTACCCTGAAGGATCTGCTGCCGTGGGGTCTACCGCCTCGGCCATTTCTTCAGCTTCATCATATTATTGCTGGTCGTCCTCTCCTGGTTTGGGCGAAGCAGGTTTCCCCGCACTGCCATCACCTTTGAAAACCATAAATAAAAAATGAGCAGGTGCAAGATTTTCCTATTAGTCGTCCACCGTCAACTGTTCGCCGCATGGCGTTGCATTCGGATCGAAGCAGTAACCCCGACCATTGCCGCGAGACCAGACCCACGGCGTCTTGCGGAAGTTGGGGCCACATGGCGGGCGTCTCATGGGGCAGCCGAGCCCGTGGTCGGCACGCTCGAAGCACGCGCAAACAACGCCTCTGAAAAGTTTCCGTTCCTCGGTGATGGCCCTCTTGATGTCTCGCGCTCATGAGGGCTTCCTGCGTTTTGACAGCCCCTTTCCTTTTGAGCGAACGACCCTGCCTTTTTCACGTGGATCAGCATTGCGAAGAGAACGCCAGCGGCGAATCTGGCGCTCAGCCCAACCCATGTTCAACCAGCGTCGCATCGTATCTGGGTCTATGTACTGATGAGCCAATCCAGCGTCCGAGCGGCCAACAAGGCGCTGCATTTCGCCCCCCTCCTGGGCATCCTTCGCGAGGTCCCCCCCCTTGAAGCGGGCGCCCCCGCAAGCGCTCCCTCCTCGGAGGAGCGCCGGGTCTATTGCCCTTCCTTGGAGGGGCCCTTGGCTTCCTCGCGCCAGGAGGATGAAGGCGCCGAAGGCCACTAGAGCGAGCGCCGTTGGAGCGCGCGCGCGCGCGCGGTCGGGCGAGCCACTGCGGGCCCGGCCGCGACGCACCAGACGCGCGTCATCTTCCCATTCTTCGCCATCGTCGTCGGCGCGACACCTACGTCTCCAGGACTGGCGGCTTGCCGATCGCCCCAGGCGGCTCATGGAGCGGTCCGAAGCTACGAATGCAGATTGAAGTCCTTCTTTGCGGTCGAGCTCGCGCTGGACGCGCCCGGGCAGATCGCCAGCATCTCGCGAGTTTCCCGCAAAGCGTCATCATCACTCAATTCCATGTTTGTTGGATTACCAATAACCCGAGGATGAAGCATCAATTGAATTTCCTCCTCCGTCGCAGGAATACTGGCTTCTGAATCCGCGGGTGTCAACGCAATTTCGCCATCTCCTTCGGCTGGCATGGCAGTGCCGTGGAAATTTTGGACAAATATCGGGAGGTTGCCCCGCGATGGATATGTCCAGCCAGTCTGCCAGATCGATCTCATTGTGGCCAGTAAAGATATCCTCGAACAGCTCGTCGGCATAAGTCTCGAAGGACATACTGGCAATCAAATATCCGGCAGCCATGAAATTAACAACTGCAACTGAGCTATCGGCAGGGTCGGCCAAGAGTGACAGTCAACATGCTGAATGTCCGAGTCAGCTTGAGCCAGATGCATCGACGGATCCTCTGCCTCCCCCATCGCCCTGAGGGCATTCACGGCGGAAATGTTGAGTGCCATGATAGAAATCGCACTCTATATTTTTACCGTTCGCATCCTTCGGGTTGCCCAGACGTCCCATGCCTTTTCCCGGTGCATGCCTGCGGCTCCTGCCTGAACCCAGGAACATATCTTCATATCGTGGTCCAGTAAAGGATGCTAGACATGCTAACATGCCTCTGCCATGCAGTCGTAGCCGTTTACCTCTACCCTTGCCTCGACCCTTGCCCTTTCCCCTGAGCGCCCGTTGGATAGCGCGCCGCGCCTTGCGAACCGGCTTTCTGGCATCCTAAGAAAAACCCTTGCGCCTGCTGCTCTTCCGCGAGGTACGCGGGCATGTCGGAGTAGTCTAGGGCGGTAGCCTCGTCGTCCGAGGACGCGTCGGCGTCGGTCCCAGAGCCGAAGTCGGACACGGCAGGTTGCCCCGCTGATCCCATCAGGGTTGCGGCTCGCGCAGGGGCCACCGCGTCGGGCGGCCCCCGAAACCTGGCCCAGGAGTCTTGCGACCCCGAGGCCGAACCACCATTCGGAGTCAGTAGCGTGGTGGTCTCTGTTGGTTGCGGATCGCCATTCCAGACGTTATCAGCAGGTCGCCCTGCGTTTGCCTCAACGTGGAATGTTTCGGCTCGGTGACCGCGACTGAAGATATCAGCAATATCGCAAGGGATTCTCTCAGCAATGTGAGCATAGGACCTCGTGCGTTCAAGTAGAGAATCAAACTGTTGCTGGCCCCTCGGCATGTGGTGGTTGAGTGGTTGCAGGAGTTGTAGTGCGCGCGACGTCCCCACTCCAAGAGCTCTGAAAAAATAACTGTTAGAACTTCGAAGTTGGGGATGTTAAAGCCTGCCGTTTCAGCTTCTTAGCGGGATATCTCGAAGCGCGCCAGAGTCTGGTCGATCTGTTCTCCCGCATGGACTCGGAAGTCAATGAGAGCTGTACCAGAATTGAGTTGGCATTCCCCTTCTAGGTTCTCGAACTTCGTACTTAACAGGAACATGATGTAGGTGACGCCATCGGTATGGTGGCCACCTATGTTAACGACGAAATGTATAACTGCTGGGGGAACTCTCATGGCTATGGTCCGTGCGAGGCCCCCCAAGCTTCGCTGCAAGGCTGCAGCTTGTTGGGAGGGCGTCATGTTGCCTGTGGTCACGTTGATCCAGGCATGCACCTCGCGAGCGAATTCGCGGAAAAGTACTTGACCGGACGGGTCCCAATGGGGGCCGGTCGTTCTTGCGTCGTCTCCGCCACGCACATGTCCCACCGCGCACCCAATAACGACGCATGTGAGCCCAAAGATAACTATACCAATCCAGTGGCCTCGCAGGTCGTAATCGGATGTGGTCGGTCGTGGTTTGCGGTGTGTGGTCGTAAGCCTGCGTGGGGGGGGGCAGCACAATGTCGTATCGCATGTTTCCATGCGTTATCTCTTCGAAGAAGTTCCAATTGGAGTAGGTGGGTGGACTTCAGGGGTGTAGTAGCGCAGGGAAGTAGGACGCGAGTAAGAGGCCTCTGCGTAGGCAGAAGTATCACTGCAAATGTCCTTGGAGAGAGTGCGCCCACAGGGCCCGAGCGAAGGGGAGGGGGGGCTAGGCTTAAGCTACCCCCCCCTCCCTTGAGCCGCCCTTGTTGGAAGCACCCCCCCCTCCCCCCCTTCGTTTTGCAGGGGGGGGGGCTTACAGCTACCCCCCCTCCCCCCTTCGGCCCTCCCCGGAAGCTACCCCCCCCTCCCCCCCTTTCCAAAGGGGGGGGGGTGCTTAAGCTACCCCCTTTCCCTTGGCGCCGCCCTGCTGGAAGCTCCCCCCCCTCCGCCCCTTTCGTGCAAAGGGAGGGGGTGCTTGGAAGCTACCCCCCCCCCCCTTTGGCCGCCCCGGAAGCTACCCCCCCCCTACCCCCTGTCCAAAGGGAGGGGGGTGCTTAAGCTACCCCCCCCCCCCCTTGGAGCCGCCCTGCTGGAAGCTCCCCCCCCCTCCCCCCCTTTGTACCAAAGGGGGGGGGGGCTTGGAAGCCCCCCCCCCCTTCCCCCCTTTGGCCGCCCAGCCCCCGGAGCCTCCGCCCTCCCTTTCGCCGACGATCCAAAATGAACAATCCATGATCGAGGATGGACGATCGACGATCAACGATCGACGATCGAAAATCCCAATCGAATCGCTTGCAATCGATTGCACTCCATTCCACTGCAATCCCCCTCCCCGCCTCCCTCCGCTCCCTCCACTCCCTCCCCACTTTTCGTTCCATCTCCTCCCTCCCCTCCCTCTCCTCCCCTCCCTCCCTTCCGTCCTGTCCCTCCCCTGCAATCCAATCGATTGAATCGATTGCAATTCAACCGATTGCAATCCAATCGATTGCAATCCAATGGATTGCAATCGAATCGTTTGCAATCCAATGGATTGCAATCGATTGCAACGCAAGTGTATCATTCAACTCGTCCCGTGCCAACGCCCGGGAACGAAAAATTACCCTGGCGACGTACCCAACCCCTGCGCAAACGCGGGGCGCAAATAGTTTGGGACACTTTATAAGGGGGGCGATGACGGAGCGAGGGTTACATATGCCTGCAGACGGAATTCGGGAGACTCGCAGGACACTGGCTTCAGGACAAGGACTAGATAAAGCTGATTAGTTGCAATCCCTGAGCAACCCTAGCCACTTCGAAAGCGGGGATCTCAGATCGCAGCCCCCCAGGGATGGCGAGGTCTAATTTGGGTCCGCCCGTGGCGTCACTGTGCTGGGCCCCCCAGCAGGCCTCGAAAGTGGCGACAGTTTCACAGATCGCAGCCCCCCAGGGATGGCGAGGTCTAATTTGGGTCCGCGCGTGGCGTCACTGTGCTGGGCCCCCCAGCAGGCCTCGAAAGTGGCGACATTTTCACAGATCGCAGCCCCCCAGGGATGGCGAGGTCTAATTTGGGTCTGCCCGTGGCGTCACTGTGCTGGGCCCCCCAGCAGGCCTCGAAAGTGGCGACAGTTTCACAGATCGCAGCCCCCCGCAGGCAAGACGGGAGGAGGCAAGAGGGAGACGGGACGGGAAGGAGGAAGTGGAGGCCACACTGCTCTATTCAAAACGAATACCCAACCAAGGAGGGTTGGGAAAAATACGGTTCCCCCCCGAAAGTTGCACGAAGTGTGATTCGGAGAACGCCAGCCCGTCGGGTTTGGCAGTGTTCGTGCAAGACGGCGGCCAGCTGGGGGAGGAGGAGGCGGAGGATGGGAGAGGCAGAGGGGGAGGAGGACGAGGAGGAGGAGGAGGAGGACGAGGAGGGAGGAGGAGGAGGAGGAGGAGAGGAAGGAGGAAGGAAGGAGCGGAGAATGAGGAGGGGGAGGAAGGGGAGGAGAAGGAGGAAAAAGAGGAGGAGGAGGAGGGGGAGGAGGAGGAGGAGGAGGAGGAGGAGGAGGAGGAGGAGGAGGAGGAGGAGGGGAGATGGAGGAGGAAGGAGGAGGAGGAGGGAGGAGGAGGAGGTGAGGGAGGAGGAGGGGACGAGGAGGAGAGGAGGAGGAGGAGGAAGAGGATGAGGATGAGGATGAGGATGATGATACGATGATGATGATGATGATGATGATGATGATGATGATGATGATGATGAGGAGAGGAGGAGGAGGAGGAGGAGGAGGAGGAGGAGGGAAAAATGGAGGAGGAGGAGAAAACCGAGGAGGAGGAGGAAGAGGAAGAGGAGGAGGAACGGAACGGAAGGACCCGCAGGGGGAGAACGATGATGATGATGATAATAATAATGATAATGATGATGATGATGATGATGATGATGATGATGATGATGATGATGATGATGATGATGATGATGATGATGATGATGGATGGTGATGATGATGACGATGATGACTATGAGGAGGATGAGGAGGACGAGGAAGAGGAGGAGGCAAAAGGAAGAAGAGGAGGAGGGAGAGGGGCGGGAATAAATGGAGGCGAAAGGGAGGGCGATGGCTCCGGGAGCTGGGCGGCCAAAGGGGGGAAGGGGGAATGACGATGATGACTATGAGGAGGATGAGGAGGACGAGGAAGAGGAGGAGGCAAAAGGAAGAAGAGGAGGAGGGAGAGGGGCGGGAATAAATGGAGGCGAAAGGGAGGGCGATGGCTCCGGGAGCTGGGCGGCCAAAGGGGGGAAAGGGGGGGGCTTCAAGCCCCCCCCCCTTTTGCACCAAGGGAGGGAGGGGGGGGGGCTTCCAAAGCCCCCCCCCTTTCAAAGGGGGGGGTGGCTCACCCCAGCTCCATTAAAAGGAGGGAGGGGGGGGTAGCTTGGAATCCGAGCCCCCCCCCTTTCAAAGGGGGGGGGGGGGGCTCACCCCGGCTCAATTAAAGGGAGGGAGGGGGGCGGGTAGCTTGGAAGCCCCCCCCCCTTTCCGAACCACGAAAAGGGGGGGAGGGGGGGAGGGCTTCCGAAGCTCCCCCCCCCCCTTTAGCAAGGAAGCGGGGAGGGGGGTAGCTTCAAGCTGGGGCCCCCCTTTTAGTCTATCGGGCCCCACGCGCGCGCTCTATCTGTCCTTGCTATGTTGCGTAGATATATACATTCCTCCGCGCAAACCCACTGCACCCTGATGTTCCACCACGTCAGTAGTCCACCAGATAATGCCGTGGATGGTGAGGAGTAGAGCAAGAGCTGACCACATTAGGCCAGCCCCGCTACCAAGTTTGAAATGGGTTGGGAGGCCCAACCAGCAGCTTCGCCTTAGGCGGAGCCCAGCTCCAGCTCTGTTGTATCGTAGTAGCGATAGTCCCAGTAGTAGGTCGTCGCGGGAGCGACGGGCCATCTCAAGCGAAGGACGTGTTCGGTCTCGATGGCGAATGGTACACCTCGCTCTGAGGTGTAGTCAGATTTGGGCACCCTCATCCTCACCATCATCATCATCATCATCATCATCATCATCATCATCATCATCATCATCATCATCACCACCATCATCATCATCATCAGCAGCAGCAGCAGCAGCATCGGCATCCTCGTCATCCTCGTCATCATCATCATCATGATCATCATCATCATCAGCATCATCATCAACATCATCATCACAATCAGCATCGTCATCATAATCATCACCACATCCTCATCAGCATCATCGGCATCAGCATCACCGTCCTCAGCATCAGCATCAGCATCAGCATCATCAGCATCAGCATCGTCCTGTTCCTCCTCTCCTCCTCCGCAGCTTCCTGCCCCTTCTCCTCCTCGTCCTTCTCCTCCTCCTCGTCATCATCGGTATCATCCTCATCCTCCTCATCCTCCTCATCCTCCGCATCATCATCATCATCATCATCATCATCATCATCATCATCATCATCATCATCAGCATCATCATCATCACCATCATCATGACCATCAGCATCGTCATCAGCATCGCCATCATCATCAGCATCACCATCACCATCATCATCATCAGCATCATCATCACCATCATCATCATCAGCATGTTCCTCCTCTCCTCATCCTCCTCCGCATCTTCCTGCCCCTTCTCCTCCTCGTCCTTCTCCTCCTCCTCGTCATCATCAGTATCATCATCACCATCCTCATCATCCGTATCAGCATCATCCTCATCAGCATCATCATCAGCATCATCACCAGCATCAGCATCATCGTCATCAGCATCAGCATCCTCATCATTATCACCACATCATCATTGGCATCAGCATCAGCATCAGCATCAACATCAGCATCAGCAGCATCATCATCACCCTCATCAGCATCACAAACATCATCATCAGCATCATCATCAGCAGCATCATCAGCAGCATCATCATCATCAGCATCATCATCATGTAAGTGCTTTCGTAGTCCACGCTTCGACATTGGACGGAAGGGGGAGGGGGAGGGGGGTGTGTCTGGCTCTGGACCACTGCTTGATGCGACTGCTTGCAACAGTGAATCGTGTGAGGGAGTCTTCACCTGCTAGAAACAGGCGCCCAAAACAGCCAGGATCTACTCCATGGGCGGGGGCGGGGGATGCAAGAACCCGTGCCGATCGGCAAAACAATAACTCACCCTGTCGAAGGACCCAACAATATGCAATTGTGAGTACCGCAGTTGTGAGCCCCGCCTTCGGTGGAGCTCCCTGTGGGGCCACGAAACGTGTGAAGGGTGTGCCGAAATGGGTGCGGTGGCGCCATGCGAACGCTGCCACTGGGGCCTTCGGTGGAGCTCCCTGTGGGGGCACGTGTGAGGGGCGTGCCGAATGCGTGCGGTGGCGCCATGCGAACCCTGCCACTGGGGCCTTCAGTGGAGTTCCCTAGCCACGACACGTGTGAGGGGTGTGCCGAAATGGGCGCGGTGGCGCCATGCGAACCCTGCCACTGGGGCCTTCAGTGGGGCTCCCTATGGGGCCATGGAACGTGTGAGGGATGTGCCGAAATGGGCGCGGTGGCGCCATGCGAACCCTGCCACTGGGGCCTTCGGTGGAGCTCCCCATGGGGCCACGAAACGTGTGAGGGGTGTGCCGAAACGGAGACATGCGGAGGGCAAAAGCAAGGGATGGGAGGATGGAGAAGGGGGAGAAGCAGGAGGAGAGGAAGGAACGCGGGGCGGTCTCTTCAAAACGAGGACCCAACACCACAGGATGATCGGGAATAAGACAACGATCACCATGTCTTTTTCCTGCTCTTACCTCCTCTTCCTGATAAGACCGCGGCCATCCATCGAGGCAGGACGCCCGAATTGTCGTCCGCGACGCCCGGATTCTTGTGGAAGTCGCGGACGAAGTCCCCGGCGTTCCGCTGCATTCGGCAGACCGTCCTGGCGTGACGCCGCGGCGGCCCACGTCCCACAGGCGCTTGCCCGAGCTCCGCCGACCATGCGGCCGGATCATGCCAGGCTGGCGTGGAGTTTCCCCTCTGACATCGCTAAGTCAGCTCCACATTGAGCGGTCTCCGCTGTCCGACGGCGGAGACCGTTCAGGGTCGGCCCAAATCAGGCCGCCAGCGCCGCGGATGGGACAACAATCGTCCCCCCCCCCCTGGATCCGCGGGGGTATTTGGCACGTGCCATCGGAACGGCTGGAGAGGGGGCTGGAGGAGGGGGAAGAGGAGAAGGATTTTTTGTGCCGTGGGCATCGACCGCGGTGCCAAAGACAGCACTGAGCTGCCGTAGCAGGCCAGGTGGTGCAGTTTCTAAGAAGCATGCACCCAAAGGCTGCAGGACCCGATAAGGGGTTCCTGCTGACAAAGACCTGGGGAGAGGCAGAGGGCGCGGCGAAACACTCTGCCTCTGCGCCTCTAGCCAAGAGTAGGCGAAGGCGCAGCTGAGGGATAAAGACCCTCTGTGAACGCACGTATGGCGCAAAAAGGGCCACGCAGACGGCGTTGCGCCCGTGGGGCAGTCCCCTCCAACGAGGGGGAGGTGGGGAAAGCAACGGTCGGGGCCAGAGTGCCCCCGTGCCCAACTCCCAAGGACTTCCCCGTGCGACGGTCGCCAGGGGCCCGCGTGGCCCTCCTGGCCGTGCACTGGGAATCACGAACCCCAAAGAAAAATGTGATGGGGGAGAGGGGCTATGGCGGCGGGGGGAACCCCAAGGCCCGGGTTTAAAAGCAGGCTGCGCAACCTGCACCCCCACGCCGCCGAGCCCACTACACCCCCTGAACGCGAAGAAAAAGAGGAGGGCAAAGAAAGGAGGTACCCCAAAGCTCGGGTCCTGCGGCAGGCTGCGTAACCTGCACCTCCGCTAGAAGCTCAAACCTCAAACAACCGCATCCCTGTGCCAGGGAGCTCGACGGGCCAGTGGCCTAGCAACGGTCAGGGCGGACGACCTCCACCCCCGTGCGAGACCACTGAGAAAGCTCACCACGCGTGTTGTGCTCCTGCCCCCACGAGTTGGGGTACCTGATACACGTGCCACGTGCAACATCGCACGCGCGTGCGCACAAATAATAACTGCCTGGATGTCGTCAGAAAAAAGTGCGAAGCTGACCCCTGGTGTAAGGGGCGCCAGGACGGTAAGCCGTCCACACCGCCGTGTCCGAGGAAAGACACACGCAACACCCCGAGGCGTCGCAACGGTCAGGGCGCGAACCCACCCCCGTGCAAACCCCCAGGATCAAACCAACAAACGTGCGGCGCGCCTTCCCCCACAACTGGGGCGCCTGATACTCGTGCAAACGCGCGTGCTCACGAACGTACTAAAATGAAATAGGCGACGCCAGGGCGACTCGGCAAAGCCTACCCCTGGTGTAAATAACGCCGAGGCGATAGGCAAGCCCCATTCCGGGTGCGGGCCTGAAACTCAGCCGATGAGCCAGTGCCCCCGTGGCGAAGCCCTCCAGGTGAGGCCCTCTGGCCACTGGTCGGAGCGAACTGGGCCCGCCTTCTTCCGCTCCAATGCGGGGGGGAAAAGGCTTCAATCGAAAGAGACTGACTCGACAACCCCGTCCTCCGCTGGTGGCCGCGCGGCCAGGCTGCGCTCGGTAGTCCACGCTCGAACTCCAGGTTGGCGCGGGTGCTTCCCAAAAAGCATGTTCCTCCAAGCGTATTGTTTTTTGGCGTCCATGTTACGTTCGCACCTCTTCAAATAGAGGTTGCTCTTCAATGGTGACGTGCAAAAGACGAAGTGCAGTGAACGCAGATGATTAGGTTAGAACTGTTCGAGCAAGCGAAACAAACCACAGCGTGGCTATTGTTGCGCATCCTATCCATGTCTAGGCCAACCACCAGAGCAGACACGAGGGTGGGGTTGGCCTCCCTGCCCTGGCATGACGCCCTGGACAATCTCAGTTCGTGTATCCTTCCAGCACCCGGCACCTCTCCATAAATTAGCAACCCAGACCCAGGAACACATAACTTCGGGATCTCGATCTGGCCGAGGAGGTACCACATACTCTACATCCCCATCTTCACGCATGGAGGGGAAGCAAGGCAAGGGCTTCATCGCCAAAACACAAAAAACAAAACATATTTTACTTGGCGATCGATGTCGTCGAGCATAGCACTGTCACTAGGGTGCAAGTTCTAATCCTCGTTGACCCCTTTCATCTATACATTTGTTTCCGACTCGTTTCAACAGCTCCTCGTCAGCGACAAGTGGGCTTCCACTTTGCTGACCGACTGGATGTGCTTAACACCATCGTCGCATCTAGCTCGGATCATGTGACCCGCATAGACACGCTAATAATCCGACAGGGCACCTAGAGGGGCAAGGTACTGCTGTAGAACATTCATACAGTCAGTGTAGAGGTCCGAAGGGGCCCCCAAGGCACATGGCGGCACCCGTGAACCCCGAAAACTCCGCACGCTGCGGAGCCTGAGGCAAGGACGCGTGGACAGGACAACGCATTTCACATTGTCTAACTCCATTCCCGAAAGAAGTGCAAGCCCAAGCGGCTCTGCTCAGCTCTTTAATGGTATGCCTACGACAGGACCCATCAATAAAAAATTGGCCCTGGATAACATAAGGGCCGGGAGGCTACTCGACAAACCATTTCACGGTCCAGGGCCCTTCCGACAGGGGGGCGGGATAATAATCTCCTGGATGTGGCATGCCTCCTCGAGTGACAGCGAAAAGCAAAGATCTGCCGGCCACGAAATGATCTATTCCATCCAGCACTTCCTGATCGACAACTTCAGAACGAAGTCAGGCCAGTTTAGGACACTTCCATAAACGATGTAAAAGTGCGTCTTTACATCCACATCCCAATGGACACAGGTCCGAATGCTGGCATCCTCGACTGATGGCGCACAACCTAATCCAAATCGCACCAGTGCTCGCCGCTCTCAAGGTTCCTTTCTCCAGCGGCGAAAATTTCCTTGACGCAAGGTGCTTCATCACCGCATCGAAACAAGCTCTACGGGGAAAATGATGCTTGTCCCCGATGAGGAGCTCAAGCTTGCAGAACACGGCATCGCGCAACTGCGGGCGGAGCATAGCTGGAGACTGTAGGACCATCGAAATGTCATAACCTCGATCCGTGACCAAGGTACCGAAATCCGCCGACCCTGTCGGCGTGTGGAAGAGGCTTCTCCGTCTGCTCCCTCTTCGTCGTCGTCGATGTTCCTTCTTCTTTCCCCACGGCGTCGTTGCTTCTACCCCTCTCCCAAAGCCTCCTTCTGAAGCGCGCCAGTCCAAGGCGAGATTGAAGAGCGTCGCACTTGAGTCGAAGGGAAGCCCCTTCCCTTTGATCCCTTCCCGGGGAAGGGGGGGGGTCCCGGGGTAGCCCCCGGGGGGGGCCCCGGGTTTATATGCGCCGCCCTCCCGGGGAATCCTGGAGCCCAAAAAGGCCCCAAGACCGGCCAAGAGTGCCCCAAGAGGCCCCAAAGACGATCCAAGAGGGCCCCGAATCGCCGAATGATCTGTCCAAGACGCCTCGACGGCCCCCAGACGGCCCAAGAGGCCTGCGAGACGCCCACAGAGGCCTCCAGGGCCGTTCCCACGAGAGCCCCAAGAGGCACAAATCATGGATTTCCCATGCGTTTTTCAACGATTGTGGCGTTCTCGCCTCTTCCGCTTCCCCACGCGCCAAGACGGCCCAAGAGGCTCCCAAGATCGCCCCGACACGGCCCAAGAGGTCTCCAAGAGGGCCCCCAAACGGCCCAAGTGCCCCAAGACGGCACAAGACGCCTCCGAGATGCACAAAAGGCCCCCAAAACGGTTCCAAGAGAGTGCCCAGACGGGGGACCCGAACGGACATTTCGAGCCCTCAGCCCCGAAAAGCTCCCAAGAGGCCCCCCAAGAAACCCAAAGAGGCCCAAAGAGGCTCCCGTGTGTTTTCTTGGGCCTCCCACCCTCCCCCTCGTCGGCAATGCGCTTCTCCCACGCTGAGCATTCTTCCTGTTGCGTTGTTATTTCTCCCCAGTGACAGAACGCTGTCTCCAGGTTCGGCGGCATCGGCCGTAAGGCCTTCGCAATAAGGCACGTGCCATCCCAAGCGCTCGAGAGATGTTCGCCTCGCGGACCCAGGGCCAGAAACACTGCGCCACGTTCGGAGTCGTTTCCCAAATTTGTGCCCCCATGAGTCCCGAAGCTGCTGAAAAGAAAGCGCAGACGGATGAACTCCGAGCCTGGCATTCCAAACTTCCCTGTGCCATCTAATGATCGGGGCCACCCGGGCCATCCAGGTGGGGCCCTGCTCGAGCAGGAGCATGATGGACAGACTTCCATCACCAGCCGAGGGCTTCAAAACAGACGCGAAAGAGCGTCTCAGGGAGAGAACTTCCGCGTCAGAAGCGCCACAAATCTCGGCCCCATACGCGGCCGCAGGAAGGGGGCCAGCCACCCAGATGTCTCTAGCTCCCCTCCCGATCGTCCTAACCATTTTGCCCGAGCGTCTGGCTCTAGCCGCCGAAGAAATCGTACGCTGCTTGGCTTTTTGCTGCGCTTCCCTCGGCGCCTCCGAGGAGGCCCCGCCGAATCGTAAACCCCTAGGTTGACAGCAGCTTGCACTATCGGCCCCGTCAAAGCGG
>CAUYUJ010002515.1:40000-77500 GCA_963575745.1 Prorocentrum cordatum
GCACGGCCCGAGCGGCGGGGCCGGACCGCAGAGATAGGCATTGATCGGGCAGCCGGTCACCCGGGCACCCGGGCATCCGGGCACCCGGGCACTTGGGCACGGGCCCGGGCATCCGGGCACCCGGGCATCCGGGCATCCGGGCACGCGGGCATCCGAGCCCGGGCCAGGCCTCACGCACGGGCGAAGCCCGGGCAGCCGGGCACCCGGGCATTCGGGCATCCGGGCACCCGGGCATCCGGGCACCCGGGCACCCGGGCACCGGAGACCACCGCGTGGTCGTCCGCCAAAACCGCCGCGGCCGCCCAGGCCTTAGGAGTGGAGGTGACCATGTGCACTCTCTTAGCCCCTTGTTCGATCCCCATGTTAACCCACTCGCTCCATGTGTTGCTGCCTTTCTGCCTGGCAATCGCGGTCACCGACGCTGCCAGAAATACACTCGGCCAACTCCTTGGCTTACACGGCGGAGTCGTCTCCGAGGAGCGAGCATGCGAGGGGAAGGGCCTCGTCACAAAGGGAACGTTGCTCGCCTTGCCCTCGGAGTACCTGCATAGGGACAGCAAGAGGGACAGCTCTGGCCTCGCCCAGCTGAAAAGAAAAGGGGCATGAAGCGCCCGTCCGCATGAGCATGGCGCAGGGAGTGGCCGTCCCCCCCCCCTCCCTGCTGGGCCTGATGTCCGACAAAATGTGACGTTTGCGAGGCGTGCCGAGCGGGCCTCTCAGGCCCCCCCGAGGCAGACGCCCGGCAAGAGGAAACGATGTCGCTGTCCGCGACCGCGCCACCATGGGGGCCCGACTCCGCCAACCCCTGGAGAGCCGAAGCAACGCTAAGGAATTTCGAATGGAGCCAGCGAGTGGAGTAGAGGTCGGGGTGGCGAACTCCACTCATGTCAGCCTCGAAAACAATCCCCTGCGAATTTAGGCTGGGGCCCCCTGAGGCCCATGCGAGGAAGTTCAACGTCGGCAACTCTACAAAGCTCAACTTCAGCCTTGTCCGCCCAGGCCTTGTAAGCACGGTTAAGACCGTCCTGCGTAGCCTTCCCCTTTCCCCGTCTGGCGTGCCCCAACACCTCAGTAAGATCAGCCCTCACTCGATCTTCATTGGGAGGCTCGAGCGCGGGCCCAATCAAACGATCGAGGCGAGTCCGAGGCGGCCTCTGGAAAGCCATGGCTCTCAGGGAGGCGATCCAAGGAAAAACATCGCAAGGAGGGGCGGGGCGGGGGGGGGGGCGAGGTCCGACCCCCCCGTCCAAGAGGATCGATTTCACCGTTTGGCCGAGCCCGCGACTGGCTACAGAATAATCATTCGTTCGCATGCCTCCTGTGGTGGAGCGAGTCGGAACAGATGGGACCAGCAGGACACCTTTAGCGGCGGCCAGGAAGTCGCTGTCGCGCAGGGAGGCTGGTTCGAAGTTGGAGTCGCCTCCGAAGAGCCATGGCAAACCAGGAGGCGTTACGAACTCACCCGCGTTGCGCAGCACAGATGCGTTGGGCTCAGACAACCCGGCTCCGTGCAACAAATAGATGCTGCATACTGCGATGCTGGCGCCACCTGGAAGCTGAACAACTCCTCCTAAAGCCCTGACCTCATGGAGACCTGTCTTTCCCAAAGAATGAAGCCCAAGGAACGAGCGGACCAGAATCGCCGCGCCTCCACAAGAGCCGCCATTTGGGGTGGGACGTGGGGAGCAAGGGCAGCACGAGCGAGCATGGCGACCCGCTGCGCCTGCTTTAGCTCAAGGCCGAGCGACTGAGGCTTGCGCGCTGCGGCGCGGGCCTGCGCCCGAGGGCGCGGACATCGGAGAGAGCTGGTGAGGCTGCGGCGCCAGCGTCGGCAGGAAAGGCCTCTCGACTTGGTAGCGGAGCTCTGGTCCACCACGGACTGGAGGCCCCAGCACCACCACTGCGAGACGATGGCTGGACGTCTCCAGCCAAGAGCAGGTCATCGAGGTGACCAACGGCGAACAGGTGGTTTCCATCGAGGTGGAATGCAACCACGGCTCGGACTACGGGGTCGGCTTCTGGCCGGACACCTTCCGGCACTGCCCCTGGCTGGACTGCTCCTCCCGGACAAGATGGAGAACGCACAGCTCGAGGTGGTGGGCCCCCGGAAGGTTCCGCCTGCATGGAGTCCCGAACAGGACAGGGCCTGCCCGTTCAGGTTCTGACTCACGGACGCGATGATGTGGGCGGCGGCGGTGGCGCGAGAAGTCCTTCCAGAACAACAAAGACAGGCAGTGGCCTTGCGACTGGGAGGCGCCGCGCGCAGCCTGGCAAGGGAGATGGCACAGGAGCAGCCACGTGACGGAGCATCCGCAGACCCAGGCGACGGGAACGGAGCGAGGCAGCTGAGTGGTTTCCAGCTGCTTCTACTTGTGTTGTCAAAGTCGTTCGCGCCGCTGGGCGGCGAGGGCGCGCTGCGTGCGACCCGCGATCTGTGGGGATTCGATCGGAAGAACCACGATAACATAGACGAGACGCCATCGTGGCTCGAGGTTACACGCAGGAGGGCAATGACAGTGGGACGATTCAACATGGGCCCGCAGGGCTACGCGCGGGTGCTGCTGAACGCTCAACTGCAGCCCTCAAGAATGGAACGAATTACTCATTCACTTCGGCGGCCACCTACCCAGGACAGAGCAGCAGTTCAACGAATTGGTCGAGTACATCAGAAGGCGCGGACACATCCTGGAGAAGGGACCGATCACAGTCAACAGGAGCAGTGGCAAAGGCGGTTACAGAGGCGGCAATTTCTTCTTCCCCACCTTCAACCACGGTGGCGGAGGAGGACAGGATGGAGGCTTTGGATTTGGAACGGGAAGCGGCATGACACCGGCCGGAGCTTACCCTGCCACTCAAGAAGCCCAAGGATCGGGATGGAGTCCTTCGGTGCCATAGTCGCCGATGGCAGGTACATCCCGACCCGTGGGCCAACCTCCTGGGTTCAGACAACGCCGAAGACAACGACACGGACACAGACGAAGACGACGGCGAGGACCTGGACGGATCGGATTTCCCCGGCACCATGGGTAAGGACGACGATGTGATCCAGCAGTACCTCTACCAGAACTACGCATTCCACAAGAAGCACTGGAGGAGATTCACAGGGCGGCCTACACGCTTCAAGCGTTTTAGTAAAGATAAGAGCGGAAAAAGATCACTGATGCCCTTGCGAGGGCCCGTCGGACAGCGAGGACATGGAGGCGAGGGTTACCGCTTCGAAGGAAAAGTCAGACGCAGTCCAGTTGGTCAAGATGGCAAGGTGATGAAGTGCTTGACGAAGGGATGCGAGAGCGAGCTCCATCTGGTGAAGGACCGCCCGCGCCGTCGAGGCGGGGCATCGGAAGGGGAAGGATCACTCATCACCGACGGACCTCGCCCGGTTGCTGGAACCAGCGCTGGAGTACACCCCGCGAAATGCTTAAGAATTCATGGGTTAAGAAATTCATAGTCTCAGAACTTGAATAAAAAACCCAACATTTCTATTAAATCTTAAGATTTACATTGAAACGTTAAGAATAGTCGAGACTCTGGCCGAAAACGTAAGTTTTCTTAAGCATCGCCTAAGGTGTACCATGGCTTGGATTCAACGCAGGCGCTGCGGCCAACTCATCTGCGGCAGCCGCGACATTTCCGCGCGCACCGTCAGCGCCAGCCTGCGGCTCTGGAGCCATCAGCTTCTTCGCGGCAGAGAGCATCGTGACCGACGAAACGCCGGAAGCCCCTGGTAGCAAGGCGAGCGTGACAGGCTCGAAAGGATTTGTCGGAGTTGTGATCGCATCGGCTGTGGCAAAGCCAAAGATGGCGATTGAGGATCGACGTGAGCTGGAAGACGGACCCAAGGCAGTCCTGCCGAGCGCTACAAGGGAGCCCCCTTAGAGACCGAGCGGGTCCGCATCGTCGGCGAGTGGAGGACCATCCTTTCCTACAATGGGCATGCCGAGCTTCCAGGACTCACGCCAGACAAGCCATCCTTTGGAATCGACCAAATACGTGGTCTTTCTTCTATCTTGACGCCTGCTAGAGAGGCCGCTGGGGCCAAGCCATTAAGTCCTCCAGCCCCGCCGCCAGGCATGGTCTTACCGAAAGCAGCTACGCCGACAGCAACACCGACAATGCCGAGAGGACTGAGAAGGTTCGACGTCTACGAGGAGGAACCCCAGCAGGAGGCCTCTAGCATCGGCGGCCTCACCTTCACAGCAGTTCCGCCGAAAGCGTCGGTTACACCGCCGAGCGCGAACGGCACGGCGGTCAGCTGGGAACAGATCTCGAGTTCACCTGGCGACGAGACTCACGCAGCCGTCGTCGCAGAGCAGCAGGTGGGCCGTTCGATCTTCGACGACGAGTTTGACAGTTATCTCGATGACGAGGAGAAGCGCGACTTGGATGAGGGGGTCGAGCGCGAGGGCTACGACCAGAACAAGAGCAGCGATTTCGCCGACAACGAGGACTTCCACGGGGTTGTCTGGACGCCGAACAAGGAAAGCGAAGCGCACTACCTCGGCCATGAACGGACGAGGAGTGACAACGGGGAAATGGACATACTTGTCGACCCTGGAGCTCACGGGAACCTCGTAGGGGATCGGTGGGCCAAGCAGCAGGCAGCCAAGGCATCGGGTTTTGGCCACAGCACCGAAAAGATGATGCTGAACAAACTCCTGGAGGTCAACGGCGTCGGCAAGGGCCCCGACAACTGCCCAGCAGTGGCGATTACCGATCGGCAAGCAGGAGATCAGCCAAGAGAGCGAAGGCGCCGGCAATCCCGGAGTCGTACGCGGCGCACGTCATCCCTGACAGCGACGTTCTGGTACTGCTTGGAAGCAGTTCCCTGAAAAGCTTGACGCGATCACGGAGTGCGGCCCTGGCATTCTACATCTACGCAGGCCTGGACGTCGAGAGCTGTCGTTACCTGCCGGTACGAGGAACTACCACCTGAAGGCCAGTAGGAGCGAGCACTGGCTACTCCCGTGCTCGAAGTTCAAGGCGGTTGCCGCGACGAAGGCGACGGGATACATGATCGACAAGTTGCAACCGAGGCCCGAACAGCTCGACTCCGTGATGGTCGAGACCGAGACCGAGACGAGGCCCAAGGACCAAGGCAGCCAAGGTCCCGGTGTCACGGGATACGAAGTTGCACCAGGCAGCTCGGGGCAGGGAGCGGCGCGCCGCGCGAGAGCCAGGGCGGCATCCGCCTTCAAGCCCGCGGCGGCGCTCAAGCAGGAGACGGTTCACATGGAGGTTCGCTTCGAGGATGAGCCGCTGGCTGTCAGAGCACCAAGGAGGGTGCAGAGCTCCGTTCGCGGCGGCCGGAGCAGCTGCTGGACGCCAGAAGGCGACGCCGCAACAAGTACAGGTTCGTGGTCACCGTCTCGGTCTGGCCACGACGATGAGAGCTGCAAGAGAAGGAGGCTGGCCAATCGCTCAAGTGCTGGCCTGCGGCGAGGTATAGGGTAAAGAATTTCGAGACCTCACATGGCAGCTCACGGAAGGACGGTTTCGATTGCTCTGGGCCTACCAGGGCGCCGTGGAGGACAGCGCCCATAACAACGACTACGGTGTCTGGAGGAGTGCGTTCGAGCTCAAGCGGCCCGAGGTGGGGCCGCTATGCCGATCGCTGAACGTGGCAGCGCCATTTGGGCAGATCCGACGGTTATGCGGTTGCGGACTGAGGTGCACCGCGAGGCGGACATCCACTGGTGCTCCTTCGACGTGCCCTCTCTTCCAGACGAGTCTGGCGAGCAAGGTGGAGCGACCAGGTCGACCACATTCAAGCGTGACGCTTGAATGTGGTCGACGCGCGTGCCAGGGCGTGGGACGACGGCACAAAAGCGACTGGAGGAGCCCATCAGGCAGCGACCAGCGGAAGCAGCAACGAGACGAGCAACATCTACAGAACATGGTGGCGATGTTTCGGGAGATCAACGACGCCATCGATATTGAGGGTAACCGTTCACCACCAGAATCAAAAACCAAGCTGGCTACGATTACGAACATCCGCCAAGAGGAGAGCTCATACCCGACCGAGGCCAGGATGCACGCCAAGATGAAGGCCCTGGTCGACAAGCCGAAAGAAGTAAAGAGGAAGAAGTTCGAGTTTGAGAGTCGATTCGATGACTGCAGAGATTACATCAAGGAGCTGGGCATGAGCAGCGAGCTCTTCGCGATCTACGAGGAATACGAGACGTACTTAGATGACGAAGATTACCTCGTGCCCTTCACCGAGGAAGAGTTCTACGATGGTGGATGCTATGCCTCTTGTCTTCGCGGACTCGCAGGCGACGATAGAGCTACGTGGTACCCAGGAGTCCGCCGGGCCGCCGATCTCACACATCTTGTTGCCTTCCTGGCGAAGACGACGTCCGGCATGGACGTTCTGGAGATCTGCGAGGGATGAGGCTACGACAGTCGCATCTGCTTTGGCAGGAAATGTCGAGTCATACCCAGTTTCGATACCTTGTGCGGCTCAGATCTTCGGAATGCGGACGAACAGTGGTCCCTCTGAGGCTATTTGGAGCGTGGTGTGATGGTCGTGGTAATGGCTCCCCCCTGTACTCCTTACGGCCGCTTCTCGAGCATTCACGTGTTCTACGCCAGGGACAGCTGTGCGGGGAGCTACGAGAGGTGCCAGCCGCTGGTCATCCTGTGCGGAGAGGTGGCCCTCTACCAGCTGGAGCGCGGACGAGGTTTTACTGATGAGAGTCCAGCTGGGTCCAAGCTGTATCATGAACCATCGTGGCGGCGAGTTGCGGTGTATCCTGGAGTTGTGTACGCCATGGTGGATCAGTGCATGGCAGGCTTGAGAAGCTAAACTGGAATACCAATGAGGAAGATGACGGAGCTCTCGGCATCACACGAGGCTCTACTACGGCACACGGCGATGTTTCAGTGCGACGGCGGACATGAGCACGAGACGATCGAAGGCAGAGAGGAGACGGAGTGGGCCAGGCTGTGGCCCTGGTCATTCGCAGTCTCCATCGCGAACGGCATCATGGACTACATCTCCGAAGAAGCGACTCAGGAGGTGACGCGCTACCTGCAGAGCGAGGCGGCCTATCCTGGGTCTGCTGCAACGGCGCCAGCGGACGAGCCAGAACCGTGGTGGCCGCCGTGGGCGTAGCCGCCCTGGGACGCAGCGGGTTCTGCCGACCCGTCGTCTCCGGCCGCGCCGGGGCCAGCAGCACGGAGGCGCATCACCGCCAAGAGTACAGACGACTCCATCCCCGCGGCGCAGCCAGCGCCCGCGGTGGCGGCGACTCCCGAGAGCGAAGCTCTCGGGCCTCCAGCTGAAGCTAGAGTTCGTCAAGCGCGTGCGGGACGGTGAGCACACTCTGAATGGAGCTGCAGAGCGTGCAACGGCACCCACGTGGCGCACACGCGCATACCTGGAGAGTGCAGGCTGGCGACGCCTGGAGTATGGACCTGGAGTTGTCAACAGTGCGCCCGAGTAAGGCCAGAGACAGCGCCAGGTCCTACGCTTGTCGCCGGACAATGCAGGTGGGCTACCGAGGTGGGTCCACAACCACCTGGCCGACGACGCCCAGTTCCTCGCAGCGGCCAACGACCCAGCTCCAGGAGCTGGAATACCACTACCGGACGGACTTGTCCATGCTGAAGACATACCAGACGGAAGTGAGCTTGCCGCTGCTCCAGCACCAGCGGCACCGGAAGACGAGCAGGCCATGGACGGAGGTTGGTCGAGCTGGGACTTGGGCTCGGCAAGGCGCGCGCTGTTCAGGAACAACGAGGCGGTGTCTCGGCGCGTTCTCCGACGCCTGCATCGGAGACGTAGGCGTCGGAGAACGCGCCGAGAACTGGTACTCTCATGCATTAGCGCGCAGTTGCTCCCAGAGCGCACTTGGCCCTACAGTGCAATTAATTTTAAGATGCAGCGAATAGCGCATCGCAATTCGTATCGCTATGAGAGTGCAGCAATGGAGTGCAAGTAGTACCAGTACAATTCCTAGTACAACTACTATTCGAGTGTTGCTGCAGTTCTTGTACAATCAGGGCTCTCGCATTTTTCTTTTGGTTGCGTTGGGGTGTGAATTCCTCGGCGCCCCCCAGAAATTAATCTCCCGACGGTTCCCTATGGGTCCTACGTTGGAGTCGCCCGGGTGATGTTTAGGGCGACGGTGAGATTCAGGGTTCGGGTTGAGGGTTACCGTTCGGTTCGCGCGAAGGGCTTGAGTTTCGGTCAAGGTGTTGGCTTGGGATCATGTGCGGGGTTCATGTTATGAGCGTGTGGGATGGGATGGGGATGGCGGTGCACTTTAAGGTTGGGGTGAAGAGACGGTTCCACTCGCTATTTCTTTTGCTCATCATGCGTGACACATACTTTCCAATCAACTACCACTGCCCATCTTCTGATACGTCTTCAATCCATTCGTGCACTCCGCTGGCCCATAGCTGGATGTGCCTGTGTTCGTTGCGACTACGGCGCTGTTGAGCGGCGGTGGTTCGTAGTTGGACTCTGCGCGTTCATGCTTCGCGTAAAGGGCTCGCCGGATGGATACATTGGTTGAAAGGTTGAGACAAACGCGCATGCTAGAAACAAAATACGGGAAGAAGGTCAACGGCCGCATTCGGAAGAACGATGGGAGAAGTGGAAAAGGGGACGGAAGGAGGAGGAGGAGGAGGAAAAGGAGGAGGACGACGAGGAGGAGGAGGAGGAGGCGGAGGAGGCGGAGGGAGGAGAGGGGGAGGAAGAGGAACACGCGCGCCATCTTGGGGTCCTCCTCGGACCTCCTTGGGCCGCTGTTGGAGCTCTTTGGAGCCCGTCTTTGTGGTCCTTGCGCGGTTTGCCTGGGCCGGTTTGGGGGCTATTTTGGGGGGCGTCGGCGCCCGTGTGGGACCGTCTTGCAGCCTTCTTGGAGGCCGTCAGTCGGCACTCTCGGAGGCCTCTTGGGCCGTCGTCGGGCCATTTCGGGGGGCCCGCGGTGCGCCCTGAAGCTGCTGCAGGCCCGAGCCTGGAAGAACGCTCCAAGCCTTGAAAATTGCAGGGAGGGTCGATGACGTTTGCGTCTCGGGGCCTTCTCGGGGGCTGGGGTCCTCCTGGGCTCTCTTGGGCCCCCTGGGGACGTCGCGAGGCCACTTCGGGCCGTCTTGGATTTCCATGGGACCCTCTCGAAACTTTCTCGCCCGCCTTGGAGCTCTCTTGGGCTCATTTGGAGGCTTTCCTGAGTCGCAAAATGGTAGCGTTTTGGACAGTGTTGGGGCCGTGACTGGGGCCTCTTAAGCAGTTTTCCAGCAATCTCTCAGTCCGTTGGGGCCTGAAGCTGCGGGGGGCCCGAACCTCGAAGAACATTGGCCATCTTGAAAGCACAAGGGGGGTCATGATATTTGCGTCTTGGGGCCCTTTAGGGGATCCACTTGGGGCTCTCCCTCCCCATCTTTTCATTCTCATTATTCCTGCTCTGCTTTTCCTCCTCGCCTTTCCCTGCCTGACACTTGACGCCAGACCTCGGACACCCGCCCTCCCGCTCATAACTTGATTTCGAACTCCCCATGGCCACAGGACAAAGCAAATACAAGACACCAAATACTGGACAACGGGCGTCGGACAACGCGGATATCCTACACTCGTCGCCACCCGCCGGCCGCCAACACAGGACACCGCACACGAGGCATCTTACACGTAACGTCCGGACACCGGACGCAACGCCGCACGACGGGACACCAGACGTCGGACACTGGACACCAGCCACCGGACAACGGCCACTGCACACTGGACACCAAACACCGGACAGCAAACACCGGACGCCAAACACTGGACACCGGCCACAAGCCACCGGCCACCCGACACCGGCCACCGGCCACCGGACACCGGACACACCGGACACCGCGCGCGGACACTAAACACTGGACACAGGACACCAAACGGCCACCAGACACCGGCCACAGGACACCGGACACCGGACACCGGACACCAGATGCCGGAAACCATACACTGGAGGAGGAGAAGGAGGAGGAGGAGGAGGAGGACGAGGAGGAAGAGGAGGAGGAGGAGGAGGAGGAGGAGGAGGAGCAGGAGGAGGAGGAGGGGGAGGAGGAGGAGGAGGACGACGAGGAGGAGGAGGAGAGGAGGAGGAAGAGGAGGAGAAGGAGACGGAGGAGGAGCAGGACGGGGAAGAGGAGGAGGGAGGAGGAGGAGGAGGAGGAGGAGGAGGAGGAGGAGCGGGGGCGGAGGAGGACGACGACGCTGAGGATGAGGGGGACGAGGAGGGGAGGAGGAGGAGGAGGAGGAGGAGGAGGAGGAGGAGGAGAGGAGGAGGAGGAGGAGGAGGAGGAGGAGGAGGAGGAGGAGGAGGAGGAGGAGGAGGAGGAGGAGGAGGAGAAGGAGGACGAGGAGGAGGAGGAGGAGGACGACGAGGAGGAGGAGAAGGAGGAGGAGGAGGAGGAGGAAGGGGAGGAGGAGGAGGAGGAGGAGGAGGAGGAGGAGGAGGAGGAGGAGGAGGAGGAGGGGAGGGGTAGGAGGGGGGGGAGAGGAGGAGGAGAAGGAGGAGAGGAATAGGAGGAGGAGGAGGAGGAGGAGGAGGAGGAGGAGGAGGGGAATGAGGGTGGGGAGGAGGAGGACGACGATGAGGATGAGGGGGAGGAGGAGGGGGAGATGGGGGAGAAGGGGCGTGAGGGGCAAGCTCCGCCAGAAGGTAAATCGCCCCCCACCCTCTTCCTTGATCATTACCCCGTCCAGAGTAGCCTTCAGCCTTGCGCGGCCGCGCTGGCGTCGCCGCCGCGTCGACGCGGCGCGGGCCTGCTGCACCCCTGCGTCTCGACCCCCTTGCATTTGCTGTCTCGCTCAGCTCCATGCCGCCATGTTCTTTCGTGATGGACGACAATCGTCTGACTGCTGTTTGAGGTCCCTCGAAGTGTCCTGCACACTCGGGAAGCAAGACTAAACTCGACGCCCCGGCTATACATGCACAGGTTGGAGCTCCGCTCCGCGCCATCAATAACCTCTGCAGGGCCACTGCAAGACTCGCGGGGGGAGGTCACCGCAGTGCAATCGCGCCTGCGGAGGCCAGGAGTGCAGGGACCAGACCACGCGCAACTCTGGAGACCGCAGCAGGTTGGATGGAGTTTGGCCTAGATGTTCTGTTAGGGGCCGTCTTGGCAAGCAAGAAAAATACGCCATTATCCTCTCCTCCTCCTCCGCCGCCTCCTCCGCCGCCTCCTCCTCCGCCTCCTCCTCCTCCACCTCCTCCTCCTCCTCCACCTCCTCCGCCTCCTTCGCCTCCTCCTCCTCCTAAGCCTCCGCCTAGTCCTCCTCCGCCTCCTCCTCCTTCTCCTCCTCCGCGCCTTCCCCTCTCCTCCTCCGAAGCTCCCTCCCTCCCTCCCTCGAGCAGAACTAGCGCGCCAGTGCCCCGCCTGTCGTTGGCTACACTCGCTCTCGCCCTCACGGCGGCGCGCCACCGCTCTCCCCCCGCGCCTGACCAGCGCGCGCAGGCCGCGGCCACCTGCAGCGCTGCCCAGCCGAGCGCCTGGACAGAGCTCGCGCCCAGGGCAAGCCGAGCAGCCGGCACCGACGCGCGGACTGCCGCCGCCTCTCGATATCCGCCCCCACGGCCCATGAGGTTCAATGCCACCGGGCGGCCCGCGCCCGGCCGCCGCTTCCCGAACTCCGCGCTCTCCCAGGGAAGGGCAGCCAGCGCCTGCCTCGCGCGCCCGCCCAGCCAGCCGAAGGGCTCGAGGGCGACAGGCACCGCGGCTGGGCCGTGATGCGCCAGCTTGTCCCGCTCGCCGCCGCTGGCGGTTTCGCCAGGCTGCAAGTGCGGCTGCGTGAGCTCTCTTGTTCAAGGCGATCGCACCGTGACGTCGATGAAAAACACGATGCCCGACGCGGGCTAACGAACGACCGAGTCCATGATCCGTTCGTGCATCTGCTCTTCCGGCACGACATAGAGCTCAGGAATGCACCGCTCCGTGTCGACAAGGGCGCCAGTCCGCTCCAGGTAGCGGCGCAGCACGGCGACCACGGATTTATGGCAGCGTAGGCGCTCGGCGCGGCCCTTTGGGCTGAGACTGGCGAGACTCCTTTGATACATCCCTCCCTCCCTCGCTCCCTCCCTCCCTCCGCCCTCCCTCCTGTTTCCTTCCTTCCTGTTTCCTTCAGTCCTCCCTCCCTCCTCCCTCCCTCCCTCCTTCATCCTCTCCTCCCTCCCTCCCGCCCCCTCCCCCAAAGAGCCGCCCCGCGGTCCTGGCGACGATGTCGGTGTACCACCTCCCAGAAACCGCCAGCTGCCCCCCCCCCACCCTGGCAACTCCGGCCAGGCAAGTCTGGCATCGGTGCACGCGGGACGCGGCCGCCAGACCGCCTTCCCCAGAGACAGGGTGGGGAGTCAGCCCCTTGAGTGCTTGAAGGATTTTCGAATTCTCGCCGTTTCGGGCTCCCCGCTGTTCAAGACGGCCCCAGAAGCCTCCGAGGTGGCCTCCAAACGCCCCAGACGGCCTAAGAAGGCCCCCAGACGGCCCGGGACAGCCAAAAGAGAGCCCGAATCTGGCCTGGGGGTCGAGGGGGCAGGGTCCAGAGGAAAAGGGCGACCAGTTCAGGGGGGGGGAGGGGGGGCGAGGAGACGGTGTCCAGATGGGAAGGGTGATGAGGGCAGAGGGGGAGGGGGGAGGCGACATGGGGAAGGGGGAGGGGTGACGAGGCAGAAGGAGCGGTGACAAGGGGGGGGGGGGGGGTCCGAAGGGGAACGGGGGAGAGGTAGCGAGGGGGCTCTGTCCCCCCTCAGGGGCGACGTGGGGAATGGGGAGAGGTGACAAATCGGGACGAGGGGTGACGAGGTGGTGACGGGGGTCCAGAAGGGAAAGGGACAGGGGTGGCGGAGGTAGCCCTCTCCTCCGGGGGGCCACGGGGTCGCCCACTGCTGCACTGATCCTGGCCAGCCGGGCCCAACCTGGCCCGAATCGGCGCGCGCAGCTGCAGAAGCCTCCCCCGACGTTTGCTCGTTCGCTCTCCTCGCTGGCCCCCGAGGGCCTCGAAAGCCCTGCGGCGGCCTCCGGGAGCTTTAGGAGCGCCACGAATTCGTCCACTGGGTCGCACAACTTCGCGCAGTGCGCTCCGCGATGCGCGACGCGCGCTATCTTCGCGCCCTCGCGCCCTCGCGCCGCCCCTTGGACAGGGGCAGCTCTCCCACTCAAGCCGCGACACGCGAAGCGCGGTCCACTTCGCGCCCCAGGGGGTTGCCCTGGGCCCAAGAGCATCGGACGTGCGGGCGGGTGATGGATTGGTCCCCCTCCCGGACCTCTGCACGTCGCCGTCTGGAGGAGGACTCCCCGCCTCCACCACGTGGCTGGCGAAGGCCTGCCCAGGGGGGGGTCCCCCACCCCGCCGTCCTCCCTCGCGCGAGCATGCCAGTGCCCAAGCAGTCAATCAATCAATCAATCAATCAATCAATCAGAACGGCGAAAAGTGCAACCTAAACATGTGCACAATAACGCCGGTGGAGAACATAAGCCCGTGCGTCGAAGGACCCAGGTGCCCCTGGAGATACGACTCGAAAAACAATCCGAAATTGAAAGCCCAACCACGAAGAGCAGAATTGGTAACCCTCCAAAGCTAGGATTGATCTGCATTTGTATGTTACGGTATGTGTGTATATATATGTGTGTGTGGAAACAGATACGACACACCTCGAAACACTTATGATTCCGACCCGAACATCGCGAACTTAAGCGTCGGCTGCTCTCGCGAAGACTCGGAGCAATTGGAGCTACTTCAGGAATCAAGCTCACGCCGCTCAGGCATCGCGCCCTCGATGGGGACCCCCTTACACTTGATTCGCACTTTTCTATCCCCCAGGACTTCTGCACAACTGACCGAGGAGTCGGCCTGCGGCGGCTCCGAGACAGCGCAGAGAGACCCCCGAAGACGACCTGCAGCCCGGGAGGACCTGACGGGGGCTCCCAGACCGGCCCCGAGAAACCCACCAAAACGGCCCTGGGGCAGACTGCGGGCCGCGCGTGGCTGCAGTGAGGGAGCTCGAGATGGATCCGCCCCAAGGACGCTGGCAAATCCGCGCAAGGCGCGCCGCGGTCTGCCCGCGTGGCAGGCGGTGGCTGGCCCAGAAAGGCCCGCTGCCTGCTCGGACCCTTTCCGGTACCATCGCCTTCGGCCACCCGACCCAAGGGGCCAGGACAAACGGAGCAGCCGCCAACGGCCCGCGACTAAAAGGGGGGCCGGGAGAACAGGCCCTGGGATCATCTTCCGCCGTCGGGGAGGGGAGGACAGAAAGAAGTGAGGGTGGGAGAACATGGCAAAGAGGACGCGGAGAATGGCTGAAAGGGGGAAGGCGGGAGGAGGAGGAAGAAATGGAAGGTGGACTTTTCCGGGCGGATGTTTTGGGGGCCGCGCGGGCCAAAAGCGGCGTTGACGCAGTCGCCGACAGCAGGCGCGAATCCGATGCGCCACGTCCACGACGCAGTTGTACAGGCGCGGGCAGGGCCGCACTTGTTCAAGCATCCTTGGCGGAAAACCGCCGCCTCAGGCTGCGCCGCCGCCTCTGGGCGAGCGGGGAAGGCGCGCAGGCCTGCTTGCTGGCGCCCCCACCCCATTCCCCACTTGAGGGGGGAAGGGGCCACCGTTTTGGCCCGACCAAAGACGGGGCCGCCTCGGGGGCTCGAGCCAAAACAGCTACGGACCCCATACCCCCACACTCACTCTTCCGCCCTCCCTCGCCCACCCTCGCCCCCCATGAGCCTCGCCGCAACCTCGTTTCCCACCCCCGCCCCCGTTCACAGCTGCCTTCCCTCACCACCCCTGTGCTTTCGTCTCCCCCCACCGTGCGTTCTCGCATCACCCTCCCTCCTCCTCCTCTGTCCTTCCCCTCTTCTCCCCGCCCCAGCTCCGCCCCCCCCCCCCCGAAGTCCTCGTTCCTGGCCCCCGTATCCCCGCCGCCCTTTCCGCCTCCTCCAGCCCAACAGAAACCCAGAAACGGGGCGTCAAGGCATTTAGATTTGGTTTCCACCCCCGCACAAGTGGGCCACCATCGCCTTCCACTGCCAACCTCTGGCCGATTCTATCGGTGGCCGCGACAGAAGCCCAAAGTCGCCTGGGCCGCACAAATTCTGGCAGGGTCATAAGGCGATTTCCTACGACCGGACCGGTACATCAAAGTGTGGCGGGCCGTTTTGCCTGACACATTCGAACATTGTCGCCGCCCCAGCATTATATGCACCACTCGGGCCTTGGATTTTCCCGCATGGCTTCCTGATTTGTTAGGTCCCCTGCGACCATGGAGAGTGGGCGACCGCATGCGGACGCACCCGCTGGCACTGCAAGTGGAGCTCCACAGTGGGCACAACCTAAATGAAAGGTGCGACGACATTGCGGAAGGGGGGGGCCTGCGCACCGGGGCCGTGTGTGGAGCCGCCATACGGAGCACGATCTGTTCAAACGTTAACAATATGGTCCACGAATGCGCCATGCGCAATAAAGACAGCACCAGCTGGGCTCGTAGGTGGCGCTCCCTGTGGGGCGCGATCCGCTTGCAAAGGCGTGCAGAAAAGGACGTGGAGACCCAGTGGAAACTCCCACTTGGGCCATAAGCGCATGGGCGCGATCTTCGCCAGGAGGGTGCCGACGTGGGCACGGAGACGGAATTGGCGTGCCTCCGCGAGTGCCGTAGGCGGAACTCCCTCAATGGCGCAAGCCGCGGGAAAGGCGTGCCGTAATCGCTGCGGATACGCGTCGGGGGCGCCCCCCCCGGGCCTGCGGGTGGAGCCCACTTCGGGCTGCAGTCCGCGCTAAGGGCAGGCCGAAATGAGTGCGGAGGCGCTTTAGGTACGCCCACGCTGGGACCGTAGATGAAGCTCCGCATGGGGCGCGATCCGTGCGAGGGGTTTGCCGAACTGATCACGTCGTTCGCAGCAACAGCTGCGGATGGCAACGACGGGCCACCAGCAGCATGCAGCAGACAACGCAGAAGAGACGCTGCAAGCGGAGGAGGGCGGGGGGAGGTTAGTGGAGGAAGACGAAGACGCGCGGTGCACCAGAGGGAAAGAGAACCACATATCAACTAAAAAAGATTCGGAGACAATTCAGCACCGACAAAAATCCATGCTGTATATTCTACATCCAAGGAATGGATAGGTGAATCAGAGGAATCCTCTGATTCACCAATCCATTCCTGGATACCGAGTGGGCAGAGACGGATAATAGTTTCGATGGACAGAGGTGGAGATTGAGGACGAATACGATGACGCGGTGGATGAGGAGGGCACAGAGTGACTAAGACGAATCGGAAAAGAAGAGGGAAGGGCGAGGGGGAGAGGAGGCTGAGGAAGAGGAGGAGGGGGAGGAGGAGGGACGGAACGTCTGTCTGGCTGTGCCCCCCACGGAGCGGTGTGTGTTGTGTGTGTGTGTGTCTGTGTGTGTCTGTGTGTGTCTGTGTGTGTCTGTGTGTGTCTGTGTGTGTCTGTGTGTGTCTGTGTGTGTGTGTGTGTCTGTGTGTGTCTGTGTGTGTCTGTGTGTGTCTGTGTGTGTCTGTGTGTGTCTGTGTGTGTCTGTGTGTGTCTGTGTGTGTCTGTGTGTGTGTGTGTCTGTGTGTGTCTGTGTGTCTGTGTGTGTCTGTGTGTCTGTGTGTGTCTGTGTGTGTCTGTGTGTGTCTGTGTGTGTCTGTGTGTGTCTGTGTGTGTCTGTGTGTGTCTGTGTGTGTCTGTGTGTGTGTGTGTCTGTGTGTGTCTGTGTGTGTCTGTGTGTGTCTGTGTGTGTCTGTGTGTGTCTGTGTGTGTCTGTGTGTGTCTGTGTGTGTCTGTGTGTGTCTGTGTGTGTCTGTGTGTGTCTGTGTGTGTCTGTGTGTGTGTCTGTGTGTGTCTGTGTGTCTGTGTGTGCCTGTGTGTGTCTGTGTGTGTCTGTGTGTGTGTCTGTGTGTGTCTGTGTGTGTGTGTCTGTGTGTCTGTGTGTGTCTGTGTGTGTCTGTGTGTGTCTGTGTGTGTCTGTGTGTGTCTGTGTGTGTCTGTGTGTGTCTGTGTGTGTCTGTGTGTGTCTGTGTGTGTGCGTGCCCACGGCCTCCAGCACTCGGCCACCGCCCGCGCAAAACCCGGCCGAGGGCGGTAGGATGACCCAAGGCGGCAAAGATAAAGGCCAGGGAGGCCTCCAAAACGCCGGCAGCGCGCTGCCATAGACGACTCGGAACTCTAGACACAGATCGCCAAAACATACATCGGCGGCGAGCGAGGGGAGAAGTGACCCTAGAAGGCCTTCTCAGAAGGCGGCGGGGCTTCTCAGAAGGCCTCTGGCCTTCAGAAAGGTTTCCTGTCGTCGGGGAAGGCCCGGAAACCTTCTCAGAAGGCCAGGGGACTTCCGCGCCTTCTGAGAAGGCCCGCCTCTTCTCACTCCCCCCCTGAGCTCGCCGCCGCATACAAGAAAGACGCAGAGCGCAAGAGCATACAGCAATTTCGCAGAAATGGGCACGGGGATGATTCAGGGAGGGGGTGGGGGCAGAGCGGGGGGGCTAGCCGGCCGCGGCGGGGTCCAGGATAAGATTCGAGACTCTTGTCGGCAGCGAGCGAGGGGAGGGGGGAAGTGAGGAGAAGGCCTTCTCAGAAGGCGGCGGGGCTTCTCAGAAGCCCTCTCGCGTTCTAAAAGTGTTCTGCGTCTTTGGAGACGGTTTGGAAGACTTCTCAGAAGGCCGGGGGACGTCCGAGCCTTCAGAGAAGGCTCGCCCCTTCTCACTTTCCCCCGGTTCGCCGCCGAAAGATGGCCTCAGCATTGCCCAAAGACGGTCGAAAAAGCTATATCTAGGGTCTCTTGGGCCGTCTTTTGGGGCCCTCAGGGTCGGGCCAAGAGGCCCAAAACACTCGAAAGCCTTGGGCAATTGTTTTGATGATGCTCGGAATCACGCCTGTTCGGTCTTCAGAGCGTCCTGGTGGCTGACGAGGCAGGCCGCCAAGACCAGCCCACGACGGCCCGAAAGGGCCCCGAGATGACCCCGAGGCGGCCACAAGACAGCCCAGAGGGCCCAAGACGGCCCAAGAGCCCCATGACAGCTGGAGGCTTCAGGATGCCCGAAGGGGCCCCAGAAGGCTCAGACTCATGCATACTCAGACACACTGATTGAGACTCAGTCACCCTAAGACTCTCTCATTTTCAGACCCACCCCTGCTCAGGCACATTCACGTTCTCAACCCCTCACATGGAACCACTCAGAACTCGTTCACACAACACTCCCCACTCGTTCACACATCACTCCCCTTTATTATCTATCCCCTTTTGGCTCAAGCTCAAGGGAGCTTTCTACTCATTCATTCAACCTCTTACTCCATTATTGGACTTCATTGTTCTGCTTCTCCTTCCTGCCATTCCGCGCATCACCCCAGTTGCGCCGCAGTTGACTACGTATTGCGTGAAGATGCCAGCGGAAAAGCACCACATGGGGACTCCGGTAAAAAGTGCGCTCCGGCAGGCCCCCGCCATGACCACCCCGCAGAGAGCAGGGCATCAACGCCGAGTGGAACCCCGCCTCCGAAGTCCACAACAGGAGATGGGAGATGCACCACCCGGCGCAGCTGTGGCTGAAGGACCCGCACTTGCCCCGCGTCGTTTGGAATATCCTGAAGGGCCATCTGGAGCAGCAGCACTTCCTGACGGCGACGCGGAGATCACTACCGCGGCATCCGCAGCCTCATCAAGCTCTCCAGTCACGCTGGAGGCCATCGAGAAGCTTCTCAAGCCTATTCAGACCGACATCGCACTTATCTAAACACATGGAGTTTTTCAAACCGACCTTCAACTTGCAATGGCGCCATTAAAGACAGCCGTGGAAGAATTGAAGGACTCAGAGAACAACGAGATTGAAGACATTAACATTCGCACTACAAACATGGAACATCGCATGGAAGAGTTGGCAGGCAATGTGGAAACCCGATTGAGTAGACTGGAATCGACACTTGCGGATTTATCAAAAACGCCTCGTTCGGTTTCCGGAGCGTCACACGCCACGGCGTTGGACTCTAAAGTGGAAGATTTGGAGCGTCAACTTTTGTCGTTTCAGCGCAAGCCGGCTGACAACGCGAATACTTACCACGAGTCTGGGAAACGTGCAATCACGGCGGTCGTCGGCAATCTTAACGACTTCGACTCGGAGACCGCCGCGTCCGCGTACATCCGGGAGCATCTATCGAAGATGAACGGTCCTATTCCAACTCACGTCTACTCGAAAGGTGATTTTGGCAACATCCTGTTTCTAGAATTCGGCGACATGCCAGATCGAGACACAGCCGTTGCACTCCTGCGGAGCCGACGTTTACAACGGGGTGCCAACACAGTATGGGCATGACAAGACCGGGAACCATCCGAAAGAGCTGGTCGCAATTTCGCATTTGGGTTGAAATACTTACTCAAGGACGACATGCAGAGCGAATACATCATCAAAATTTCCGACAATGCTCCATACCAAATACATGTAGGAGGGCAATTGGCACTTACCGTGCACGTGGGCCCTGAAGGAGTCAACAAGGAGTGGGAGGAGGAGTGGTTGAATTGGACGGAATTGCAGGCCCATCCCACAATGACAGCTTTGGTTGAAAAGTGTGACTCCATAGTCCGCCGCTCCCGGGCAGGAATGAAAGGAGAGGCGAAAGGACAATCCAAAGGGGCGACGAGCAAGTAGGGAATGCTGGCGGCATCTGTTGTGGAAGGCGGGGAGACCGATGCCGCAGAATCGTCAATCACACAGCAATTGTTCGGCTATGGATCGATTTTCGCCGAAGGCGCCGATATTGGTTCGACATCGGGCAAAGATACCGTCGTGCCAAGACCGTCGGATGTTTCACCAGCTTTCTCTCTTGGGACTGCACCCCCATCTACTGCACCACTGTCTACATCTTTTCCCAGCCGCGCCAGCGGACAAAGCAATGGAGATGTTGATGTTCTTTCTCCTCCTGAACCTTCTGATCGCCTTAACCTCTCTCTACGTCCCCAAATTTTTGGACATGGAGCTTCTGCGCCAGCCCGGGGCAAAGATACCACGCCGACCACATGCTCTATTACCTCTTCTTCTGCTTGGCTACAGCCTCAATGCCACCACCATTCATTGGGTGGCACTCTTGGCCCACATCTTCGCCTACCGCACGGTCCTCGTGTGGACCCTCAAGATCCTCCCCTGCATCGCCCACCTCCCGACGCCGCTGCCTCCAGCCTGGCTTCGACCCCGCTCAAGGTGGCAACTTGGAATGTTCGAGGCCTCACAGAGACAAACATCGAGGAGATCATTGTACATATGGGCAAACATGGCATTGATATCCTGGCAGTGCAAGAGACTCGCCGGGCGAAGGCAGGGATCTTCGAAGTCAACGGCTATCAAGTTATACTGTCTGGAGATGACTCCGACGAGCAAGTATGGGCGGGTGTGGGATTCTTCATATCGCCTTCATGCCAGCACTTGGTCAAGGCCTACAAGCAGATATCCGACAGATTGGCATGGATTAGATTGAGAACTCGCTCTGGGATTGTGGCATTCTTTACCGGATATGCTCCTCATAACATTAAGCCGCTACCTGAACGTCGTCATTTTTACGCCACGTTGGATTCGGCGCACCGATCCTGCAAGGCAAGCGCGGGGAAATTGCTTCTGGGCGACTTCAATGCCAGGATGGGGCGGGCTCAGCCGGGAGAGCAAGATATCATGGGAGATTTCGGTTGGGGACGGCGTGCTCAACACGAAGTTGAACAACCTAATCGAGATTTGTTGGTCGAATTCTGCACGGGCTGCCACCTTCAGGTTGCACACACTTTCATGCAACAGCCGCTGGAGCAGAAGATCACGTTCATGGAGGCCAGGGCGTCGCCTGCCGACGCAATTCCAGAAAATATGTTCAATATATTGGATTTGGTCTTGTGCGAAGCTCCTTTGCGAATGCAAATCGCTACTGTGGAAAGCCGCCGGGAAGCAGCCCTCGCTACAGACCACTTTCTGGTGATTGCTACGCTCTCTATGCCAAGAGATACCCAAGTACCGTATGCAAAAGGACGTCCAAACAGACATGCCATACAAGACCCGGTCGCTTTGAATGCCTACGTGGAGATATTTTTACAACATGTGGCATCGGAGAGAGACGGCGGAACCAATGAATCTGAATGACCGCATTGCAGACCGCATTACAGACTGCAGCCGAGACGCTGCCGAGACGCCAGAACGAAGTCGTGAAGCCATGGATCACGCAAGCCACGCTTAACTTGATCGACAGGCGAAGCCAAGCAAGGGCAGCCAACGACAAGCTCGAGGAGAAACGATTATTGAAAGAAGTCCGCAAGGCATGCAAGCACGATAAGACAGCCTGGGTGGACGCACAAATATCAAGCGGAAGCTGGGACTCTCTCAAAAGACACTGCCGGCCCAAACCACGCCTACAAGGAAGGCTCAAGGACATGAACGGCGAGTTGGTCGACAGCACGCAGAGCGGACACCATGGCCGAGTATCTAGAAAAAGTGCAATGGCAAGTACGAGTGGCACAAATTGTCGACGACGATCCTGTTGGTGACCCACTACCAGTTCTGGAATCAGATTTCACAGCACAAGAGGTAAGCAAGGCGATTCATAGACTTAAGCGTGGCAAAGCCTGCGGAATGGACGACATACCGGCAGAATATTGGAAAGCAATTGCCACGGACCCGGGCGGGCTCGATTGGATTACGGATTTGTGCAACAAATGTTGGAACGAACAAGCCGTGCCAGAAGATTGGAAGCAATCCATTGTTTCCACAATATATAAAGCAAAGGGTCCCTCGACAATTGTGACAACTACCGTCCCATCAGTTTGCTGTGCGTGGCCTACAAGCTTATGGCAGCACTTATCTTGAAGCGGCTACAAGACGCCGGAGCCGAAGACAGATTGACGCCGACGCAATTTGGCTTCCGCCGGGGACGTAGGACATCAGACGCATTGCACGCAGTACGTCGTTATATCGAATTGGCATATGCGGACAAGCATGGTGGCGTAGCCTTCGTCGCGCTGGATTGGAAAAAGGCTTTTGATTCGATCAACGTGAGCGCGCTGCTGAAGGCGCTGCAAGATTTTGGGGTTCCCGGCCGGATCCTGAACATCATTGGCAACATCTACGGCGGAAGGACGTTCCGAGTCGCTGATGGATGGCAGCGGTCTACAGAGAGACATCAGTATTCCGGAATATCGCAAGGTTGCCCGCTGTCCCTGTTCTTGTTTGTGATGGTGATGACGATGGTTATCGGGGACGCCACGCGCCACGCAGAAGGTGGAGTAAGCCGAGCTTTGGTGGAGGAATATTTGGCTGTATTGTTGTATGCTGACGATATATTGTTAGTGGGCCGCAATCAAGATCATTTACAATCTTTGTTGGCAGAAATCGCTCGCGCAGGAGCACGTGTGGGCATGGAGCTCCATTGGAACAAGTTTCAACTTATGCCGGTTCGCTGCGACACCAACCTCCGGACGCCCAGTGGTGATCTCTTTCCAGTAAAAGATTCAATGGTATACCTTGGCGCCACGCTGTCAAGCTCTGGGCGGCTATCTGGAGAGCTCGGAAGGAGATTTGGAGCGGCTTGGGGTGAGTTCTGTAAGTACGCGCGCGCCTGGAAGCACACTGCTATCAGTACAGCTCGGAAAATCAACATATTCGAAGCACTCGTGACGTGCAAGGTCATGTACTCATTGAACTCGGCATGGCTACAGAAAGCAGATCGGCGAAGATTGGACGGATTTCAATGTAGGTGTTTACGACGTATTTTGCATATCCCTCCAGCGTACGTTTCGCGGATTTCCAATAAGCAAGTCTTGACGCAAGCGGGCCAACAATCTTATACAGCGCAGCTCCTGAAGCATCAGCTTTTGTTGTTCGGCAAAGTCGGCCGGTCTACTACATCTGACCCGCTCCGCCGCCTCACCTTTCAGCCGGGCAGCCTGAGGCCGGCTACAGATGCGTGCGCTCGTGGAGTAGGGCGGCCGAGGCAAGAATCGGCAAAAAGCTTGTTCCGTTCTGTTTCACAGCAGTTTGATACACAGGAGCAGATGATGGCTTGAGCTCGTGATCCAGTTGCTTGGCGCAAATTCGTAGTTGATTTTGCTTGTTC
Organism: Prorocentrum cordatum; assembly: GCA_963575745.1. Taxonomy (NCBI): domain Eukaryota; class Dinophyceae; order Prorocentrales; family Prorocentraceae; genus Prorocentrum; species Prorocentrum cordatum. Next base: position 63,044 of record CAUYUJ010002515.1, read on the forward strand.
CCCCGCTCCTCCTCCTCCTCCCCCTGCTGCTGCTGCTCCTACTCCGCCCCAGCCGCTGGCGATGTAGATTAAGAGGCCGCACAGGCGCCGCCGTTCCCGCAAAGCAGAGATTTCAGGCGGGCAGTATTTTTCTTCGCCCACGCGCTGCGGCGTATGGCATGACTGACTGATCCGGTGAGAGAGACCAGCAAAAAAACATGTCATTCCTGCACACCTACCGAGTGTCATCGAGAAACGGCGACGTGACTCGCCCCACACAGACCCACCCCAACAAAAAAACGGCGAGCAAAACGCAAATCTTTAGTGAACCTCTTCGAACATAAGAGAGAGAGCGTGATCCACCGCCGCTTTACTGTGGAAAATTGCCAACCTTTTCCTCCGAACCCGGGGGTCGCCCCCCCCCCTCCTCCGAAAATCCCCCCCCCTGCTGGACCCCCCCCCCCCCCCCCCCCGGCCCCCCCCCCCCCCTACCCCCCCCCCCCCCCTCCCCCTCGAAAACCAAGGGGGGGTCACTACCGGTTCGACCCCCCCCCCCCCTCGAAAACCGGAGGGGGGGTCACTACCGGTTCGACCCCCCCCCACACGCACCGCCAGCAAACGACTCGCGGTCCCTACCACCGTCCGCATCACATCCCCCACTGTTCTTCCCAGCACCACTGTCCTCACCACCACTGTCCCCACTGGTTCCACCACCGTCCCTACTGTCCCCACCAGTGCCCGCACCACTGTCGCACTGTCCCCACTGTCCCCACCACTGTTCCCACCACGGTTCCACTCTCCCCACTGTCTCCACGGCCCCAACCGCTGCCCGACTATCCCCACTGTCCCCACTGTCCCACTGACTCCTCTGCTGTCCCACTGAGCTGTCCCACTGTTCCCACCACTGTCCCCACTGTCCCCACCACTGTCCCCACTGTACCTCTGTCCCATTGTCCCACCGCCGTCCTCGCCACCGCCTTCACCACTGTCCCCACCACCATTGTACCCTCCACTGTCCCACTGTTTCCACCTCATTCCCACTGTCCCCACACCACTGTCCCCACCACCACCGTCCCCACCACTGTCCACTGTCCCCCCTGTTCCCACCATTGTCCCCACCACTGTCCCCACCACTACCGTCCCCACCACTGTCCCACTGTCCCACTGTCCCCACCACTGTCCCGCTGTCCCCTCACCACTGTCCCCACCAACACCGTCCCCACCACTGTCCGCACCCCCACTCGGTTTTCGAGGGGGGGGGGGGGTTCGAACCGGTAGTGACCCCCCCCGGTTTTCGAGGGGGGGGGGGTTCGAACCGGTAGTGACCCCCCCCCCTTTTCATGATGAACTGGGGGGGGGGGAGGGGTTCGAACCGGTAGTGACCCCCCCCGGTTTTCCGGTGGGGGGGGGGGAAGGGGTTCGAACCGGTAGTGACCCCCCCCCCCGGTTTTCCGCCAGCAGCGGTAGAACACGCTCTTTCGAACATAACAACGACGGCGATACGCCAAAACACTTACCGGGACGCATGCGAATCCTGCCCACGGGCGTTTGGTGAAACTCCCTGAATCTCCCCATGAAGCCACGCACCGTGTGAGGGGTGTGCCAAAACTGGACTTGAAACGCATGTGAGCCCTGCTATTGAGGCGTTCGATGGAGCTCCCTATGAGGCCACGAACCGTGTGATGTGTGCGTGTGTGAGTGTGTGTGTGTGTATGTGCGTGTGTGCGTGTGCCCAAATTTGCCAGGGGGCATATGTGAATCCTGGCACTGGGGCCTTCGGTGGCGCCCCCCATGAGGCCCACTCGGATTCAGACGCACTCGCAACCTGCCAACACTATGATGAGAGACTCACTCACACTCATACCAAACTCAGTCCCGCTCTTATCCACTCATCCCCATACCCGCTCAGATCCAGACACACCTGCATTCAGATCCACTCACACCCAGGCCGACTCAAACTCAGACCCGCGAATAGCTAGCCACGAGTGGATTCGTTCATGTTCAAAGTCACTCGCACTCGGTCGCTGATACTCAATCCCGCTCTCAGTCTGACTCACTCGCACTCAAACCCAGTCAGAATCATGACGCCTCCTCCTCCTGCTCCGACTGGACCGTGCACCTTCTAAAAGGAGATCCGCCCAGCCCCAACTCCCTCACCAAAAAAGGTGCGCTTCACCCATAGCTGAGATCCCTCAGATCGATGACCACGATTTCGAGTCGAATCCAGCAGCGGCAAGGTGGACAAGGAGAGGTGGGCACCTGCAACAAGGACGGAATGAAAGTGTGGCTCTGGAGTCCACAGCGGAAGCTTTGTACCGGCATCGGCCTCTCGTCATCCCCACCACCCTCACCATCCTCATCCCCCTCCTCTTCCTCTTCCTCCTCCTCATCCTCCTCCTCCTCGTCCTCCCCCTCCCCCTCCTCCTCATCATCCTCCTCCTCCTCATCATCATCACTGTCATCAGAGTTGCCACCATCATCATCATCATCATCATCATCATCATCATCATCATCATCATCATCATCATCATCATCATCATCATAATCATCAGCAGCAGCATCAGCATCAGCATCATCATCATAATCATCAGCATAATCATCAGCATCATCATCATCATCATCATCATCAGCATCATGTTCATCATCATCATGTTCATCGTCATCATTATCATCATCATCATCATCATCATCATCGGAATCGTCATCCTCATCATCATCATCATCAGCATCAGCATCATCATCATCATCATCATCATCATCATCATCATCACCATCACCATCATCATCATCATCACCACCACCATCATCATCATCATCAGCAGCATCATATTCATCATCATCATCATCATCATCATCATCATCATAAGTATCCTCATCCTCATCACGATCATCATCATCATCATCATCAGCAGCAGCAGCAGCAGCAGCAGAAGCATCATCAGCATCATCATTATCATGAGCAGCAGCATCAGCATCATAATCAGCATCATCAGTACCATCACCGGCAGCATTAGCATCATAACTAGCATCATCACCATCATCATCGTACTCATCCTCACCATGAGTGTCAGCATCATCATCGTCACCATCATCATCTTCATCGTCATCATTATGTTGATGACCATCATCAGCAACAGCAGCACCCCCACCGCCACCATGTCAAAAGCAGCATCATCAGCAGCTGCAGGCACAGCACATCCACCACAACCACCACCATAGTCATCACCATCACCAGCAACTTCGTCAGCGTCATCATCATCAGCATCATCATCACCATCATCATCATCATCATCATCAGCAGCATCAGCATCAGCATCAGCATCAGCATCAGCATCAGCATCATCATCATAATCATCAGCATAATCATCATAATCATCAGCATCATCATCATCAGCATCATCATCATCATCATCATCATCATCATCATCATCATGTTCATCATCATCATCAGCATCAGCATCATCATCATCATCATCATCATCATCATCATCATCATCGGAATCGTCATCCTCATCATCATCATCATCATCAGCATCATCATCATCATCACCATAACCATCATCATCATCATCATCACCACCACCATCATCATCATCATCATCAGCAGCAGCATCATTTTCATCATCATCATCATCATCATCATCATCATCATCATCATCATAAGTATCCTCATCCTCATCACTATCATCATCATCATCAGCAGCAGCAGCAGCAGCAGAAGCATCATCAGCATCATCATTATCATGAGCAGCAGCATCAGCATCATAATCAGTATCAGCAGTACCATCACCGGCAGCATTAGCATCATCAGCAGCATCATCACCATCATCATCGTACTCATCCTCACCATGAGTGTCAGCATCATCATCGTCACCATCATCATCTTCATCGTCATCATTATGTTGATGACCATCATCAGGAACAGCAGCACCCACACCGCCACCATGTCAGCAGCAGCATCATCAGCAGCTGCAGACACAGCACATCCACCACAACCACCACCATAGTCATCACCATCACCAGCAACATCGTCAGCGTCATCATCATCAGCATCATCATCACCATTATCCTCATCATCATTATTATCGTCATCATCATCGTCCATATCCTCCCCCTCCTCGACATCATGACGATCATCATCATCATCATCATCATCATCATCACAGTCGTCGTAATCGTCGTCATCATCATAATCAGCAGCATCATCATCATCGTCGTCGTCGATGCCATCATCGTCACCCTCATCATCATCATCATCATCATCATCATCATCATCATCATCATCATCATCATCATCATCATCATCATCATCATCATCATCATCGACGTGATCACAATCATCATGCGCAGTAGCATATTCACCATCAACGCCAGCATCATCAGCATAATCAATACTGTCATCAGCAGCAACAGTCTCATCATCATAAACAGCTTCAGCATCATAATCATCATCGTCATCGTCATTATCATCATCGTCGTCGTCATCATCATCATCAGCATCATCATCATCATCATCATCATCATCATCATCATCATCATCATCATCATCATCATCATCATCATCTCAATCATCATTAGCAGTGTCGGTGTGATGTGCTTTTCATCACAAGCGGATCAACCTTGCTGCGCACGCAGGTCAAAAGAGGCCAAGCCCTCCCTCCGCCCAAGCGTCGGGAAGGCTTGTAGCAGTAAGCGGCGCCGGGAAGGGAGGCACGTGGATGTAGCAGCAGTGAACCTCAACACTGCTACTATTCTGTTTTCCCCTCCTCATCCTTCTCGTACTTCGCCCGCCCACGCGGTGGGCGGGCGTTGGCGGCAAAGAAGCACGGGCCTCCTTTGGAGGCATATGTGATCTGCAGATACGATCACTGCGGGATCTCCGTCCCAAGAATAAAGGTCCTCCACCGGAAGTGCCAAAGTAAAGGAAACCGACCTCCCCGGGAGGCGGCATCGAGACACGGCTGGGCGCACTGCAGGATCTTTGCCCCGAAAGTCCTCCACAGGAGGACGACGAGAGCTGGGACTCAGCCGTCCGCGGGATCTTCGCCCCGCGCTGCCCTCCAACAGAGGATAGAAGTATTCGGCGGAGACTCCGCCCCGAGACGCCCGCATGAGGATCGGGCTGATAGGCTACATGCGCGACGTCGAGCGTGCCGCTCACGTGTGATCGGGGCATCGAAACCCCCTCCTCATGCCGCTGGCCGCCGCCACTGCCGGCACCGCTCGCCCCTGGGCTGCCTCAGCGCCCGCCCTTCGGGGTGCCATCGGCAAGGAAACGAGGGCACTGGTTGCCCCGGTGCCCCTCCTGAAGCACAGGCGGCACACGTTGTGCCTCGGCAGATCCGGGGGGATGCCCCCCGGGGCGAAATGGCCCGCTGCGGACGCGGAGGTGCCGCCTCTGCGCGCCTTCTTGGGTCTTTCGCTGACAACGCCACCTCGCTCGCGCCCTAGCCCCCCCCCCCCCCGCCTGCAGTGGCCGCGTCGGAGGCCAGCCCGTGGCGGGTCGGCACCTCGTACCGCATCGGGGCAGCTTCTTCCTCCTCCCCCGCGTCGTCACTGCAGCCCTCCGACGAGGCCGACGCTCCACCGCTGCTCGACCCGGCCCGGTGGCGATGCGCGATCGCCTCCGGTCATCGCGCCCTGGCCCTCCCGACGGGCCCCCTCCCTGCGCGGCTGCTCCGCGCGGTCGGAACGGCAAGCGGCCTGCCGGCCGAGGGCCAGCATCCAGTAGGCGCTAGCTGCAAGGAGCTCCTCCAGCAGGGCGACCACGAGGCCCCACCTCGAGAACATTTTGCAATCGCGGACCTCGTCGTTCCAGCGCTCGGCCAAGTCCCCCAGACTGTGCGGCGGCGGGCGGGCCAACTGACCAGGCACACCATCCGGTAGAAGTTCCCGATCCAGAGCAGCCACGTGGCTGTCGCTCAACAGCTGCACCGCGTTGCGGTCGAACCTGAGCAATTGGTCGTCCACTTCCAGGACCTGCCCCTCGCCCGCCAGATCCCCCCCCGCCGAGCCATCGCCGCCGCGCTCCTGGTGCACCCAGCACGCGGGCTCAGCCCCCGAACCGAACTGGAGCTCGCGCCCCGAGCTCCGGCCCTCCTTGCGCTCTTTCTTCTCTTTGCGCCCCCTGGGGGCTGGGGCCGCGCCACGCGGCGCCTGCTTCGCCCTGGGCAGCAGGACTGGCCCCTCTTTGACCACGCCGCGCTCCGCGCGGGGCGGCGTCCGACTGCGGCCCCGCCGCTCTCCTCCGCCGCCCGACGGGGGCGCCGTCTTCGCGTCGTCATGGCTGGCCACGGCGCAAGAACGGTCGGCCGGGGGCGCGCGCGCGCCGGCGCTCGGGGCCACAGCGGCTGCGTGACGCGGCTCGGCACAAGAGCGAGAGAGGCGCGGCGGGGCGAATGACTTCGCAGTTTCCCGTCGCCTGCCGCCTTGCCTCGCTTGATGGCCTGAGCGCTCACCTCGCGCACTCGCGTTCGACTCGTCTCCATAAACTCCTGGACCTTGTCACTAAGACCACCTTTTGCTAACCCGTCTGATACCATCCACCGGCTAGGCAACCACTTCACCCCCCTTTGTTTTCATCTCTCTGTGGGCCGCATGGCGCGTCTGACTTCAGGGCGGCAAACCGCGCCGCGTCGCGCAGGTCGTCGGACGCGTTACCCGCGATCTTCACATGTTCGCACAAGCTCCGACAGTCGAAAAACAGCGCGAGCGGCATCTGTGCCTCGCAGTGCTCCACCACCGACTGGTTGCTCCATCCGCGCAGGGCCTCGCACAGGAGCGCCCGCGCGTAGTGGGCCATGCCGTGACCCACCAAGCACGCCGCCGCCTCGGCGGAGAACGTTGACGGCACCACACAGTGGCTCGCCCGGCTGCGCCAGTCCAAGATGGATATCGGCAGCTCCTCCTGTTCCAAGCAGCCCAAGTCAACTGCTGCGACTACTACTCCGATCTTCGAGGTCGTCGCCCGCCTCCAGCAGCCCGCCGACGTTGCCGCAGAGAAAAGAATCACGCCACCAGCCCACTCCCATGCGGACCTTGATCGGCGCAATCCTCAGGCAGACGTCGCGACTGGCTCTGACGTCCCTAATGTATTTGTTTCAGCTCCCGCGCGTCCACATGGGTCGGATCTTTCTGTAACTTCTGGAATCGGTTCGTCTCGAAGGCCTTGTCCAGCCGGCACTATCCGGCTAGCCAGTGCAGGGGGCCCACCGCCGACTGAAACTCCGCCCTACCGATCTAGGGGAGCGGCGTCCCCCCCTTCTCCGTCCACCCACAGTTAACCTCGTCCAGGCGTCCGTCGATAAACTCTCGCATGCTGACTTCGACACAATTCCCGGCCACTCGGACACGACGTCCGGCGCAGAGGTCGCCGTTGGCTTGTCCCGACACCGCCGTCCGGGACCCAAGCGGGAACCTCTCGTTGAGCTTGCCCTCCATGCTGCGCATCATCGCGCTGCCATCGTGCGTAATCATAAAATCATCAACATGGATTCAGCATGCCCGAGAGACGGTCGCCCTCGTTAAAACAGAAAAACGCCGCGCCCTGCTGCAGCTGCCTCCAGTCAATCTCTTCGACCAGGGCCTTGCGGAAAGTGTTGAGCCACGCTCGTGGAGCGTCGGGCAGCCCGCAGATCCCCACTTCGACCTTGGGCAACTGGCCTGGCCCCGGCCCGGGGCGACCACCCCGTGGATGTCGCGTGCACAACGCCGCCTGACCCCAGCGCGGATCCCCCTGTAGGAAGGCGCTCGAGATGTCACCGATCGCTAGCTGGGGAAGACAGCCGAGGTTCGCGGACAGCTACAGAAAGCGCGATCTGATCGTTGCACGGTGGGGGCATCGGTCTTCGCCGTTCCCAGCTTCGCGTCGGGATCGTGCTGGCCCTGCGCGCACAGCCGCGCCTGTGCTTCCACGGACAACGGCACCGCGGCGCCGAACAGAGCAGCGCTCTTGTCTTTTGGCTTCACGTCGCTGTCAAAGATCCGCCGACGGCCCACCGCCCGCAACACTTCCTCCGACCCAGCCGGCCCCAGGGACTCCAGTGCAGTCACGCACTTCTAGCGCAGCCACGATTCCCATTCCTCCTCTATGGTCCTTATGGTGTGCCGGCGAGATTTCTTCCCACTTCAGCTCACGGTCCTGAGTCTTGCGATCTAGCGGAACGGACCCCGACCCCCTGTTGTGCGCCGACATCACTTCGCGCGCGGCTCGAGGGCCAGATTGCTCGGACCCGTCTGTTCGCCGCGCCGTCGCGGGCGCCCCCACCGTGGCAAGTGTCGCTTCGCGACTCAGCTTTTTTCTTTTTGAGCAGCGCGAGCATTCGATCCGCGGGGGGCCCGGATCACTTCCCTGAGTTTCATCATCTGAGCCCACCGAACTCGATGCTCGGCGCAGCACCATGCCCACCCGTGCGTCTCGCAGGCGGCGCGCAGCGGCCATTGCGCCGCAAGGTGCCGCCCCTCCGGTGTCACCCGAGCCCAGGCATCATACAGGCTCCGGACAGGCTGCCCCTGTTCGGTCAATGCCCAGCCTGGGGCACTCGGAACTGCACCAGCTTCGGAGGGAGGCCCGAGGGCAGGCCGCTTCCTTGAGCAGCCCCAGTAGTCATCCGCGACCTCGGCGCCCTCGATCTCCTCTGCCACTGGGTCGCCCACCCTCGCCGAGGGCGGGGGCCCGTCGTCGGACCCCCCCCTGCGTCAGGCCCCCGGCCGCCTCGAGGTCCTCTGGCTCAGGACCCAGGCCCGTGATCCTCAAATTCCTCGCGACTCATCGCCTGGCGTATCTCGTCGAGCGACCGGCGCAGCTCCCCATCTTCTGCCAGGTGCTCCTCGTCGGGGCGGGGCGGTCTTAGGTGCTCGGGGGCAACCATAAACGGCCCCCCACCGTGCTGCGCCCGCACGTTGTCGTTCTATCGGCCGAACACCGCAACAAGACCGCGCTATTCGGGCTCGTTCACCCGACGGCCCTGTTCTGCGCGGAAGGGCCGGAAGAAGAACACCAATTCTCCTTCGCTCCAGTCCATGAGGACGCCGCGGCCCCGGACGGCCACTGCTCTCAGGACCAGCTCCTGGCTCCGCGTCTTGACGGGGGATTGTTGGCAGCGTTCGCGGATATTGAGCCGCCCGGTCAGCGCGGGCCACCCTCTTCGGCCACGCAGGGGCGATAACTCGCCGCCTTGCCCTCGCGCCTGCGCCAGCCCACCAGCTTCATCTCCTGTCCGAATAGCAGTAGAGACGGGCTGAAGCCACACTGCCCCGGGAAATAATTGAGGGCGGAGGCCGTCTCCCAGGCGAAGGTCTTCATTTCGCCCAGACCGCTGTAGGCTCTGTGTCGGGTGCTCTTCTTCATCGCGCCGTTTGACCCCTGGATCTCGCGCCCCGCCTTGCCCTTCTGCCAAGGCGCGCGCGCCGCCGTCGGATCGCAGGCGCTTCCGCCGCGCGCAAGGGCACCCACAAAACTGCCGCTCACAAGCCCCCGCCCGCGGTCGGGCGCGAACTGGTCGGGCGGGCCGGCCCGAGACAACCGTGGCCTTTCACATCGCCCCCACAGCTCTTCGCTGCAATGCGGCTGCGCAATCCCGATCGCACAGCATCCCGCGGCCGCGTCCTGCACCAACAGGAACCGCCAGCCCTCGCCACTCACTATGACCGCTGACCTTAGACAAGTCTGCCTGAACCACCTCGTTGAACGTCAGATCGTCTTCGCGCAGACGGGCGGGGCAAGGGGGCAGTTTGCGCGGCCGCTCGGCGCAACTCGAGCACCGCGTCGCCTTGGCGCCGGCAACGGCCACCTGGGACCCCCCCTGCTTTCGCCACCAGGCTTGCAAGGTCGCCCGGACTGGCGCGTCGCCCCCCCAGGCTCCGCCTGAACACGGGCGCCGCGCGCCTTTCCATGGTCATTCCAGCCGTCGCGTCGGGGAATTGAAATATGCCGTCCGGGACGGCTGCTCCACTGCCTTCTTCTGTCGCGGCCCTAGGATATCAGGCAACCGGAGACTCCGTCTTCCGAGGCCCCGTGCCGGCGCGACCCGACGCGAGACCTCATCTGAGCTGATCCTTCCCGGCTCTGACCCTCGAAGGAACCGTCGCAGTCCACGCAGGGTCCGAAGTGCCATGGGGCGCCGCCGCGCCTGCAAATAGCCACCCAGACCGCCCGTGGTCTTGACGACAGCGCACTCCATCCGGATTTCGGCGGCGATGTCCGCGCAGTTGGTGGCCCACCAACTCGGACTCTGCGCAGCGCCTTCGCCCCGCCGACCTGGTGAGTCACGCAGGCCGCCGCGTGCCGTCTCGACCGACGGCTTGGCGAACAGCGCTGGGATCGGGTTGGCGTTCCGGATCAGCGCGCAGCCTCCGAGTCCCTCCTGAGTCTCGACCATCAGCGCGAAGTCCTCCAGTGCTCGTTGGTGCTCTCGGCTGGCTCGTTGTCTCCGCCGATCCGCGTTGCTTCCTACTAGCTGGGACTTCGTTGCCGCCGAGCCTCCGCTCGGAATCTCGACCGCCGCCAGCCTGGGTCTCACTTGCGCCAACATCGCCAGGGCGGCGTCTCGGTTCTCTTCCCGACTGAGGTCCCCGTCGCACGTGGTGCCCCGCGGCCGCGGGCACCACTGGCCGTTTTTCGATCCTATGCGACCGATCTCGCCCGGGCCACCAAAGAGTTCCACCGCGCCCACTCGATCGGCACCCCAGCGCCGCTGGCCCCGCTGGCCGCCGCTGGTCCGGCGCGCCCAGTCTCCGAGCACGCCCGCGGCGAACGCGACGTTCGCGAGCTGAGCCCCGCACCTCCTCCTGTCCTGCTTGGCGGCCTGCCCGGTCAAGCGTCGGCCCCGAGGGGCGCCGCCCCCTTTCCAACCCGACTGGCCCTCGTGGCGGCCGGCGCCGGTCGCGTCGGGCGGCCGTCCGTCACGGCCCCACAGGGGGCCGAAGGCCCCTCCCCAGAGAACACCTCCATGGGCGCCTCCGTTTTATGCCCGTGGACTCCTCGGGCTGAACTGCCCCCCCAAGATGGCATGTGAATGCGGCTTCCTCTTCAAATCTGAAAGATGCAAATCGCACGCTCCATTTCACGACGCAGCGCCGGGGGGGCATTGAGCCCGCCTTTGCGCGGGCGCGAGCGCGAAGAGTCTGAGATGATCCTGAGAGGCTCCGGAGAAGCTCCCAAGGGGCTCCTCCGATGCTTCTGAGAGGCTGCTGAGGGCGGCGCTGATCGCACCTCATGTAGCCGAATCCCACCTCCGAATCTTGCCTGCGGCGGCCGCGCTCCTGCTCCGAATCTTGCCCATCGACGTCCCGAATGGGGCTCCGAATCGCGCCGCGTAAGGGCTCCGAATCTTGCCCGTCGACGCCTCGGATGGTGCTCCGCACTGTTAAAAACAAGACCGAAGATAATTCACCCAACTTTCGCTAATGATTCGGACCGATGTGAAACTGCCATCTTTCGGGGCAGCTTTCGGTGGCCTCGTCCGGTGGCATCTCGGGGGGCAAGCCCAGCGCGCGCGGGTGGCCTGTGTACTTGGGGCCCCGCGGACCCCGCGTCCAGAGCCCTCGACTCAAGGGCGCAGATCTCCTTTGATTCTGGGGCCAGGGCCCACGGACTCCGCGGCGGGACCCAGGCGATTCGGGGCCCGACCATGTGCTGCAGCATCGCGAAGAGCGCCCAGCAACGCCAAAGAAACCGCGCGCAAGAACGACATCGAGCAAACATATATGCAACCCGGAACATAGCAAAATTCACAGACGTTTCGCTTGGGGTCCTGTTCAGCCCGAGGACTCCCTCTTCGGGATTAGGCCCCCCCCCAGCCTCGGCCCTGGGGGCGGGGTCCACTCGGCCTCCGCATGTGCGTCGCTCGCGTGCTGCCTGGCGTCTCGGACGAGCTCTTCCCCTGTTTTGTCGCGCCCGCCCGCTCTCGCCAGCCCGATCTCTCTGATCGCAGCCTCTTCCTGCAGCTTCGCCAACGCCACCTAGCTCAACCCCTTCGGCAGGGTGGTTCGCGGATCGCCCTCCGCCACCTTCCCCTCCTCGGGGGCGTCTTTTCTTCCTCAATTGGCCATCGGTCTCTGCCCCCGCTCGATCGCGACGCCGCCCCAGCTCCTGCATGACCATCGCCACCAGCTCGGCCTCGCGCATCTGCCAGATGCTCCGAGCGAGGCCTTCCCTCTGCCGAAGGGCCCCCGCTTCCTTTGCCGGAATTCCCACCCGGAGATCTTAGAACCAAGCCCTCCAGACCAGGAAGAGCATCTGCAGAGCCAGCCCCCCTCGCGCGGCCCCGGCGCGGCACTGCGCGACCGTCGGGCACTATGGCGGCATCCGCTCGAGCGCGAGCGCCCGTTCCGCCCAGGATCTCACCAGCTCGCTGTCACGGGAATCACGAGCCGATGGGGGCCGCGGTCGCCGCCGTCGCCGCGGTCTCGTTTTGCTAGTTTTCCGAGGCCTCGTCTCGTTCGTCGTCGGCTCGGGCCCCGTCTTTGCAAAGCGCGCAGCGCGCGCCCTCGGGTGGCGGGCTACGCCCGTGGAAAGCGACCTCGGCGCCACTCGGGCACTAGCCCGCTGCTTCGCCAGCCCCCGCGCCGGGCCCCGTCGACCCGCCGTCGAAGGCGGACATCGACATGCGCCCCGAGCTCAGCTCCTTGAGCGGCCATCGGAGCCCACCGGCCGCGCCCAGAGTGATCTCGCCCTCCTTCGCGCGGCGCCCCCAGTTTCTTCGGGGCGCCAGATCAACGGAGGCACGCCCGCATCCGCGAGGCTGAAGCGGACCGCGACCCCCTCGCCACCCCATTCCATGGGCACCAACACCACCGCGTCGCTGTAGATCGCGCCGCCTGACCCGAACAGATAGGGCCCACGTTCCGTCGCGGCGGCGAGCTCGTAGCCCCGCGTCTCCTCGACGCGCGGGCGACAAGCGCCGGCGCCAGGAGAGACCGGCCGCGAATTTGGCGCAGGCCGCGTCGACCACGATCAGCCGCAGCTCGTCTCCAGTCTCGGCGATTGACGCGCTCCGCGGGCCCGCGAACGCGGGCCCCTCCTGGCGCGTAGATCTCCGCGTCGCCGACGGGCTGGCCCACCGCGGCCGTCGCTCTCCCCCCGCCCTTGCCAAGGGCCCCTGGACGCTCCGGGTCGCCCGTGCAGCGGCCCAGACGGCCGCGGCGCCTGCGCGGAAGAGTCTGTTTGAGCCACTTGACCCGCTCGGCATGTGCACCGCTGCCTCCCTATGCGCCGCCGCGGTAAAAGTCGCGCGCCTCCCCCGCCTCCGCGCGGGCAGTCTTTGCCTGGGTCATCTTCGCGGCATTATCCGTCAGGGAGGCCAGAAGCCCCTCAGGTACCTGTTCGTACTCAGCCTTTTCTTCTGCCCCATGATCATCCTCGGACTCCATCTCTCGTCGTACTCCGCATCTTCGGGCCGCTCGCCGTCGCCCCCCGCGGCGCCACCAGGGTCGCCCTCCTGGCCCCCGCGCGCCGCGTGCACGGCGCGACCCCCGCCGCGGCCCGCGGCCCGTCCAGGCCTTCGACGGTTCCGTTTCAGGCACTCTCGGTTGGCTCCGCCTCCACCGCCCGCGCATGGCGGCAGGGTCAACGCCCTCTGCGGCATCGACGCGCGGGGCAGGCGCGCCCCGGCGGAGCCCCGCAGCTCCTCGTAGACCAGCTCGTTGCCAGCGCCCGTGATGATCTGGCTCTCTTTGTCGCCGCCCACTCGCAGCTTCTTGAGGAAGTAGTGCGCCTTCAGGTGTTTGATCGGAGGCTCGCCCATGGCCTGCTCGAGCTCGCGGATCTTCGTCTCGTAGCGCGTCTCGAAGTCCAGCACCTCCTCGCCAACGTTCCGCGCGAGCTTCTCCGCGAACTCGCCCACCAGCGTGCCATCCTTCATCGTTTCCCGCTGGTCGCACTTGCTATACAGGTAGCGCAGGAGCACCTGCGCGCCGTCGGGCACGGCGAGAGCCTTGGGGTCGAGGCTCTCCGCATTCGCCCCAGCACCCCCTTTGAGCCTGGAGAGCAGCCGACCGCCCCGCCGCTGAGGCGGGATCGCAGCGTTGAGCTCAAAAATCTGCACCCGGCGCACGTAGGTACGGAGTGGCACCGACTTGCCGTCCAATTCGGGGATGTACTTCTCGTCTCCCAGGTCGCGCCCGTCTCCGCCCCCGGCGGCTCCGCCGACGGCTCGCCAGCCGTCCCAACCCCGGGTCTCCGACCGTTCGCTGGACGACCGACCCCAAGCCTGGTCGGCCCTGGCCTCCATCGCCCACCCGTGCCGGGCGGGCGCCACGTTCAGCTCCGGCCCGAGGGGGGCCCAGCGCCCCTGCTCCTCGGACCAGGAACTTCCCCACTCACGCCAAGGGAGTTCGTGAGCGCTCCAATCACTCAACGAGTCCCAGTCGCCAAAGTAGCGCCACGCCTCGTCCACGGGGGCCTCCCGCACCGCAGGAGGCTCCTCAGGCGCGCACCGCAGTGGCCGCGTGCCGCGGTCGGCCCACGCACCGTCGTCG
>CAUYUJ010002515.1:82500-88912 GCA_963575745.1 Prorocentrum cordatum
TCGAAGGCTCCTACCCCCTCGGCAGGGAGCTCTCCAAAGGTTGGGCACCTAGGGTCTCGGACCCGGCGGCGGGGCGGACATGTTCCGCCGAACACTTGAGCAAGCGGGCTTGCATAGCCAAACAGTGCCCCCGGGGCCGTTAGACTGGCAAACCACGACCCCGGGCCCGATCCCACCGATCCCCCTGCAACGACTGGGACCTGTTCGGGAGCGCGATACGTCGGAACACATAGACCCACTGACCCGGGAAGAACGATCGACCCACGCGACGACGAGCGCGCCCCGCCTCCGCGATACGAGAGCGGCCATCCAGAGCCGCGAGAGCTTCCCGAGCCTCCCCCCCCACTCTGCGCTGCCCCGCAAACGCGGCAGCAGCTGAGTCGCGATCGGCCGCGCCAGGTTGGACATCCTCCGAACCAACGAGATCAAGGCCCTCATCTGAGAGTAAGCCACGGGGACATCTGGGGCTTTCGCCGAAAACTAACTGGGAAAGCGAGACTCCGCCCCCATGAGACCCTCGATGCTTGGCCGCGACCACCTCGGCCAAGAGAAGATCGACCTCCTTTCGGGAACTGGGGCTGCAACCTAGGGACGCCCTGGAAAAAGCTCCCTTGATTACCCCCCCCCCCCCCGCGCAGTTCGCACCTGCCGTTCTGGCGGGGGGGGGGGCAGGAATAACGCGAAGAAATCCAGATGAGTGCTCGGCGCCTCGCTCGAACACCGACTGGAACTCAGCGCCTCGCCCGTCGGAATCTCAGGCAGGCCAGAAGGGCGGATCCAAGTCCGCGCGAAAGAAGCCCACGCGGCCTTGGAGGCATCGTTGCTGACGAGAGTGCGCAGCTGGAAACTAGCGCCATGACCGATGACGCTTAATGCTGGAACCGATGCTCCATCAACGTCAAGATAGAACAATTCTATCGCCACGGCTTTGTCAAACGCAAATGCGCGAGGCAAGTGGGCTTTCCGTTTCCATTAGGGTCTCGAGTGAGCGGCACATTGATCGCGACTAAATTCGTTCTTCACGAAATTCAACACATCGAGTCTGGCACCAGCAACCCGCAGCATGCGCAGGAAGTCCCCCCGTCGAGGATGACCTAAGTTGACGCGGAGGCGATCCACCTCTCGCTTCACATTGGGCTCGGGAGATGCCGCTGCCGAAGGCCTCGGAGCTGGCGCTCGAGGTTCGCCCTCTTCCCCTCCCCCACTTCTTCCCCTTCGACCTCGCCCGGAGCGTGCCCAGGACCTCCGTCGGCACCCGCCGCTTCTGCCGCCGGCTCAACAGGATAGGGCCCCAAGGGTCCCTCGGACACACTACCCTCGGGTTCCCCCGCGCCAGGATGATGGCGGGCCCATGCCCCAGCCTCCACGCCGCTGCAGAGGGCGGCGACTAGTGCCTCAGGATAGACTTCAGCTCGTCGCGCCCTGGCGGCGCCGACAAGGGGAGAGCGCCTGTGGTTCCATGGGCATCGACGATCACAAAACTGGAAGAGGTCCGGGGGGGTGCTGAGCCGGGCGGCGCGCTTCCGGGAGGGGATCTCAGGTCGCCCGACAACGTCCAAACCAAACTCGCACTGATTAAACGCCAGTCGCTGGACCCGGGGCATAGGCGACACCACGCGCAGGGTCTCAAGCTCCCACGAACTGGCAGAGCACGGGTGCTCAAGAGCAAAATACCGCCCGCTCTGGGACTGAAATTCGGCAACTCGGGCGCACAAAACATGCAACTCAGACATCGATCCCCCTCCCTCTGCAGACGCCCTGGATACATCCGCCCACAGTTGGGGGCCCTGGCCTGTGAAAAGGCACGGCACGCAGGAGACGCGATCACAAACAGAGGCCGCTCTTCCCCCCTCCAGCGAAGCCAGATCCACCCCCACTAGGACATCTAAGGCCCCGGGCGCCCCCGACGACGCAGCTCGGCGGTCGCCCTGGGGGGGGGGAATTCTACAGCTAAGGTCCCCCCTCTGCGTGCTTCGAGCCCCTTAAGATCACGCCGTCTGAGCTCCTTGCCCCTTCGGAGGCCGCGGCCGTCTAGGGCCCGAGCGGCCGAGTTCCCGACAGACCTCGGAACTCCGCAAGTCTCGAGAGAGGTGGAGGTCACCGGCTAAGGCTGCAGCCGCGCAGCGGTCCTCCTCGAGTATCAGGATCCTGCTTCTCTCAGTCGTCTTCTCTGGCGCTCTCCCCTGGCTTTCCTCCTCTCGTCCTCCTCCTCTCTCCCCCTTCTCTCCTCGAGCATCTCCTCGGCCCTTTTCTCCTTGTTCTGTCATTCGAAGACTCCTGCTGCGACCGTGGACGGGTCTTCGCGCCGGGACGTCATGCTCGCGCTACTGGTTTCAATAAGCTGAACAATATCAGAGGCCCCGACGGTTCCCCGGGGCCCCGAGAGCAGCGCCAGACCTTCTTCACTTTTGACTCCAAGCCAGCGAACCCCGCAAGGAACTAGGGCCCTCGGCGCCGCCTGCCCCCCGCAAGCGCGAACGGCGAGAGCGGCAGAAAACTTCTTAGAGTTAGCCTGGCCTAGACCCTGTCTCCCCCATCCTTCCCGGAAGGCAACCTCCGAGATCTCGAGAGCCCTCTTCTCGCCCCCGCTCCATGGCCCCAATATCTTCCTGGAAGTGCTTCGGAAACCGGGGGGCCCTCGGACCCCATGGCAAAATGCGTCGAGATCCCCGGCGAAAGCACCCTCCGTCTTCGCCCCCGACAGGCCCAAGCCGCGCCGCGAGGCCGACTCGATCTCGCGGCCAGGGGCGTCGCTCAGACACCAGGGGCTCCCGGGCTCGAGCTGGCGCCGGCGCCCCGAGACGCCCGCGCGCCCGCGATCATCCATATGAGCTCCAGCTGCTGGCCTATCATGCTCGTCATCTGTTCGAGCCTCTGCTTGCTGTCCTTCCTCTGGTTCTCGACCGCGGACGCGGCGCTCGAGAGGGTCTCCTGCATCTCGGACATCGCCATTCCAGGCTCGGCGTAGCGCTTGGGGGCCAGCTCCGCGACGCAGGGCGGCAGCGGGGGCGGCGGGGGCTTTGCCGGCGCGCGCCCGCCCGCCGCGAGGATGAGGCCGCGGTCCAGCTCCGGAGCCGAGCTCAACTTGGCAGGGGGCGGCCTCGACGCCCGAGGCGGCGGCTTCGGCGGGGGCGCGGGCGCCCGCGGGTCGGCGGAGCCGTGGGTGTCCACAAACTCCTTCAACTTCCGCTGCCTCTGCTCGAGGAGCTCGTTGTTCTCGACGGCCTTCTTCCTGGCGGCCCGGCGAGCGGGCGCTTCGGCCTTTCGGTCTGCATGCGAAAGGTCACGCGCGAGTCGCACTGCGAGCAGTCCGCCCGGGCGGCGCGCTGGTTTCCATGAGTCGCGCGAGCCCAAGGCGGATGGGCAAAAATCCCCCGGGCCCATCTCCCCCCGTGCCTTCGGGCAACGGCCCAGGGCGCCCAGCATGCCGAGGCGCCGACGGTGGAACCGCATCGCCTTCAGAGCGAGACCCCATCCAGCGCTGCAGGAAGGTGCCCAGGGGAAGAAGGCCCTGGTTGCACAAGCTCTTCTCGTCCTCGGGCATCTCCTCCGCGATCATCAGCTCGTCGAGTCGCTCGACCTCCTCGGGGCTCGTCAGGATGCCCCCCCAGGTGTCCGACGACGCGCCCTCCTCGCCGCCGTTCGCAGCTGAGATCGCTGCTCGGCGGCGTACTCCTGCCAGCGAATCTCGGCCGTTCTTGGACCTAGAGGCCTCGCGCTTCGCCATCTTCACCATGGCCCTGCCTTCTACCCGAGTCGAGCGTCGCTCCCCGCTCGCAATTGTCGCTTGAGCCGAGCGGGGCCCCAGTGTAGAGTCAGGGCGCTGTCCCCGAATCTGACTGGGAGGAGAAGCGAGATTCTGACTGCCTACAAACGTGCTGCCTAAGTCCCCACTCCTACTCCCCGTCGCCTCTTCCTCTCGGCGGGCCGGGCAAGCAGGGCCCAGCCGCAGCGCGAAGTCGCTCGCGTTGAACTTCTGATGGGGCTCCGCGGAGATGCTGAACTCCTCGGGCGGACGGCCGACGAGGCTGACGGACCTGTGGCCCGCGGCGCGCACCGTCGTGGGGCGATGAATCCGTACTTCCCTCTCGTCTGCGCAGAGGACGTTCGCCCTCAGGTCGATGGTCGACCCCAGCATGGCGAGGAGTCTGGCTGGAAGCAAGGGGGGACAGGCGTGAGACAACACCAAGAACTCCACAATCCCGCCGCCTGCGATAGTCACCGGCACCCACGCACGTCCTATCGGCGTCGCCCTGCCACCGATGCCCGATGCTGCAGCGCCCTGCACCGGCGCCCAGTCCGCCTTCGCCCGGTAGCCCAGCTCCGCGAGGGCCGACTCGAGGTAGGCGAGATCCGGCTTGCTGATCAGAGCCTGAGCCGCAGCGGCGTCCACGAGGGCATGCGCGGCCGCGCCCCGCAGGCCCAGAAATGGCACGAGCTCCGCAGCGCCAGCCGTGCTCGAGCAGAAGTCGATCAGGCGGCCCCACTTGACCTTCAGCAAACTCACCCGAGAGGCGCGGCCGGCAGGGGTCGAGGGCACAACGTCGGCGGCACCGGAGAAGTCCTGGACGGCATCGGGCGTGTTCTCGAAGACGTGAATCCAAAGCCGTTCGCCATCATCGGCGGCCTGGCGGGGGCTTGGCCTTGGCCTCGGCAGCCTCCCGATCAGCCCTGGAAGGATACGGCTTCCGGCAGGTGTCGACCCAGTGCCCGCGCTCGCCACAGTTGGCACGCCGCGACCAAGACTTCAGGTCGCCCGCCATCAGTCGCCGGCGCCCAGGGCAAGCAGCACTTGGCAGCTTTCAGGTTGCGAGACCCCTTCCATGTCCTACGTCGTTCCTTCCCGAAGCGCTCTTCCACCACTGCAGCGAGCGCGCCCAAAACCTCGTTCTCGCCCAGGCCCTGGGAGTCCAGGGACAACAGGAAGGCCTCGGCCTCCTCCTCCTCGGGAAGCTCCACCTCATCACCCAAATCGTCGTCGTCGTCGTCGCAGTAGGTCTGAGGAGGCGGCGGGAGCTCGTTCTGGTCAAGGTCCAATGGGAAGCTCTTCGATGCCCCTGTCCTCTCCGGGGGCACCCGTCTCCGGAAGCTCTTCGATGCCCCTGTCAACTGCAATAGGGCCGAGCGCATCGACTGGAAGTCTCTCTGGCCCAACGTGACCGCACGAGGGTTGCTTTTGTTCTGAAGCGAGATGAACGCGCCTTCTTCAAAGTATCGCGCCTTGATATCACCAGGGAGAACCAAGCCGCACGACTCCGCAACTGCAACTTGGCTGTCCCTACGTAAGACGAAGTCCGTCAACGTCTCCCCGCGCTTGATCAGGTGATCGAAGAGGGCCAGGTTCTGCGCCCTCCGGGCCCGGTCTCCTGGCCTCTCACCGTTGAGCACTGCCATGTGATCGAACAACTTGGAAAGCCGTCGGTAGCTGCCAACGACGACCTTACCGCTTTGAGCTTTTGCTGCAGCTCGACGGGGAGGCCCTCCACGACCTTCGGCGCCCTCTGACTCTCCGTGCACCCCGTCCGTTCAGCCCACGACAATAATTTGGCCTGGTATAGTTCCAGGCTCTCGAAGCCAAGCCAGGCCGGCGGTGGTCCACAATCTCGGTCGTTCGAAGATTCAGCTGCACCCCATGATGTCCAGCGCGAATCCATCCACCAATCGTTCTGCCACCCACGATCTGAACCTGACCAGCCCCAGTGACTATCCAGTCCCAGCTCCAGTCCTGATTGTCTTCTGGCGAGGCGATTGGGCCCCAACGATACATATTCCTGAAGCCACGGATCGGTGCTTGCAACACGTGTCATGAGCTCTCCTTCCATTTCGGCTGCAGCGGTCTGTGCTCTCCGTTCCTCCTGCGTGCTCTGAGACGTCTGTCCTGTCACAACCTCCGATCCGATTACAATTTGTTGGCTCTGCCAAAGGACAGTTGATCTGGATGTTTCTTCTCAGGAGGAGCGGGAAGGAGACAATCGATACACATCCCACCTCGCCTCCAGAATGGAGGCCCCTAAGCCAACACGGCTAAATACGTATGTACAAAGTAACACCGCAACGAGCACAACACGAGAGGAGAGATCAGGCGAGGGGGGACACGACCTCCTCCTCCTCCTCCTCCTCCTCCTCCTCCTCCTCCTCCTCCGCCTCCTCCTCCGCCTCCGCCTCCGCCTCCGCCTCCTCCGCCTCCGCCTCCGCCTCCGCCTCCGCCTCCGCCTCCGCCTCCGCCTCCGCCTCCGCCTCCGCCTCCGCCTCCGCCTCCGCCTCCGCCTCCGCCTCCGCCTCCGCCTCCGCCTCCGCCTCCGCCTCCGCCTCCGCCTCCGCCTCCGCCTCCGCCTCCGCCTCCGCCTCCGCCTCCGCCTCCGCCTCCGCCTCCGCCTCCGCCTCCGCCGCCGCCTCCGCCTCCGCCTCCGCC
>CAUYUJ010002516.1:0-75000 GCA_963575745.1 Prorocentrum cordatum
AAAACCACCGACCTCATGCGTGAGGATCGTAAACATGAGCACGTTTCGTGCGAACCGCCTGGACCACCCTACCGTCACGTCTTGGTGTGCGACAGGGAGGAGTTATTAAGGAGGAGAGGGGGAGGAGGAGGGGAAGCAGGAATGGATAGGCGGATTCTGACTAATGATGACGGTGCCGATGACGATGACGGCTATGATGATGATGCTGATGATGCTGAGGATGAGGCTAAGGACGATGATGATAATGATGGTGCTGGCGTGATGGCGATGGTGATGATGACCAGGATCAAGAATACGATGATGACGACGCCAGCGACGATGCTGCTGCTGCTGATGATGCTGACGACGAAGCTGATGATGATGATGATGCTGATGCTGACGATGATGATAATGACCATGACGAAGCCGACGGCGATGACGATGCTGAGGAGGAAGAGGCGGAGGAGGAGGATGAGGAGGATGATGAGGATGAGGATGAGGATGAGGATGAGGATGATGATAAGGATGATGATGTGGAGGATGAGGAACCGTATGATCATGAGGTGGATGATGATACTCATGATGATGATGATGATGATGATGATGATGATGATGATGATGATGATGATGATGATGATGATGATGACGATGATGATGATGTCGATGATGATGATGATTATGATGATGCTGCTGATGATGATGATGATGATGCTGCTGATGATGATGATGATGATGATTATGATGATGATGCTGCTGCTGCTGATGATGATGATGATGCTGATGATGATGATGTCGATGATGATGATGATGATGATGCTGATGATGATGATGATGATGCTGATGATGATGATGATGATGATGATGATGATGATGATGATGAGGATGATGAGAATGATGAGGATGATGAGGATGAAGCGGATGATGATGAGGAAGAGGATCAGGAAGAGGAAGATAATGATGAGGATGACGAGGATGAGGAGGATGATGATGAGGAAGAGAAGGAGGAGGAGGAGCAGGAGGAGGAGGAGGAGAGCAGGAGGAGAGGAGGAGGAGGAGGAGGAGGAGGAGGAGGAGGAGGAGGAGAGGAGGAGGAGGAGGAGGAGGAGGAGGAGGGAGGAGGAGGAGGAGGAGGAGGAGGGGGAGGAGGGGAGGAGGGGGAGGAGGAGGAGGAGGAGGAGGAGGCGGAGGCGGAGGAGGAGGAGGAGGAGGAGGAGGAGGAGGAGGAGGAGGAGGAGGAGGGGGAGGAGGGAACACAGATGAGGAGGAGACGGAGGAGGAGGGAGGCGGAGTAGGAGGAGGAGGAGGAGGAGGAGGAGAGGAGGAGGCAGGAGGAGGAGGTAGGACGGAGGAGAAGGGGGAGTGAGGAGGAGGAGGAAGAGGAGGAGGAGGAGGAGGAGAAGGAGGAGGAGGAGGAGGCTGAGGAGGAGGAGGAGGAGGAGGAGGAGAAACAGGAACAGGAGGAGGAGGAGGAACACAGGATGAGGAGGAGGAGGAGGAGGAGGAGGACGGGGAGGAGTAGGAGGATGAGGAGGAGGAAGAGGATGAGGAGGAGGAGGAGGCGGAGGAGGAGGAGGAGGATCGATGTGTTTTGTTTCTGTTGTTGTGCCCCGAATACCTTCCGATTGCTGCGGGAGTTCTCCGACGACTTTTGTGGATTTTGGGTGTCTGAACACTTCCACAAGTTTTGGAGGGAGAGTGAGGAGCGGGGAAGGTGGGTGGGTGAGAGGGGGAGGTGATGAGGAGATGGACACGGCGGGTGGGAACGGGTAGGGACAGGGAGGGGGTGTGATGAAGGAGTGGAAGGGTGGATTTTGTATCAGGATGCTGCATTCGCCAGGAGATAGGGGGAGCACTTCGAGGGGCAGGGTTTTTGAAGGGTAGGTGGACAGGGTGATGGGGGGAGGATGTGGAGGGGGTGGCGGTGCGGGGGGGAGGAAAATGAGGGAGAAGAACGTGGTGACTTCGCTCGTGTTTTCGTTTGAGTTCTTTTGCCACAGGAGAGCATGATACTGCGGCGAAAATGTTCGAAACCCACGTCCCGCCATGCCGTCTTCAACGAGGGAGGTTTCGTGGGACCATTGCACCACAGATCTCCGACGTAACGAAAGGCGTCGTCGTCGTCGTCGTCGTCGCCGGTTCTGATATCTTGGAAAGGAGACGGGGGAAGAGGAGTTGGAGGAGAAGAGCGGGGACGAGGACGAGGATGAGAGCGGGCATCGTGTGTTGTTTTGAAGCCGATTTCGCGCCGTGCCGTTTTCACGCGGGGGGCATCTGATCATTACGTCATGAATCGGCGTCGCCGGTGTCGCCATTTCCGTCGTCCGGGTGGGAGGGGGAAGGGGATGGGTACGGTAGGCTCGTGCCGTGTCGACCACGGAGCGACCCTGCTGCTGGCGTCCAACGTCGAATGCCGCCGGCGACATAGAATCGGTCGATGTTGAACGGTTTGAAGTTTCGAGAACGTCTGACCGTTCAAGGTTGAACGACCTCGCGGTGTCAGGAAAAAGCGCTTGGGTCGAGACGACACTGTCCAGCGGTGGGAGAAGTGGTGAAGGAAAAGAAGACGAAGGAAAGAGAGGGGGGAGACAGACGAGGGCAGGGCGGAAGTGAGAGGAGGAGGAGGAGGAAAAGGAGGAGGAGGAGGCGAAGCAATGATGATGAAGAGGAGGGATACACGTTAAAGAGGACGATGAAGAGGAGCAGGAGGAGTTCTCTCCAGTGTCGCCGTCGTCGTCGCGGTCGCCACCGCCGTCGCTCGCCGTCGTCGCCGTCGCCGCCGCCGTCGTCGTCGTCGTCGTCGTCGTCGTCGTCGTCGTCGTTGTCGTCGTCGTCGTCGTCGTCATCGCCGTCGTAGCCGCCGTCGTCGTCGTCGTCGTCGTCGTCGTCGTCGTCGTCGCCGTCGCCGACACCGCGGTCGCCGTCGCCGTCGCCGTCGCCGTCGTCGTCGTCGTCGTCGTCGTCGTCGTCGTCGTCGTCGCCGCCGTCGTCGTCGTCGTCGTCGTCGCCGTCGTGGTTGTCGTCGCCCTCGCCGCCGCCGTCGCCGTCGTCATCGTCGGCGTCGTCGTCGTCGTCGCCGTCGCTGCCGCCGTCTTTGCCATCGCCGCCGCCGCCGTCGCCCTCGTCTTCGTTGTCGCCGTCATCGTCGTCGCCGCCGCCGCCATCGCCATCGTCGTCGTCGTCGTTGTCGCCGTCGCCGTCGTCGCCGCCGTCGCCGTCGCCGCGGCTGGTGCCGTTGTCGCCGCGGCCGTCGCCGCCGCCGTCGTCGTCGTCGTCGTCGTCGCCATGGCCGCTGCATTCGCAGTCGTCGCCTTCGACGGCATCGTTGTCGCTGTCGCCGTCGTCGCCAGCGTCGTCGTCGTCGTCGCCGTCGTTGGCGCTGTTGCCGTCGTTGCGGTCGTTGGCGGCGTTGATGTTTCGTCATTGTTGCTGCGTCGTAGGGTCGTTCGTCGTCGTCGTCGTCGTCGTCGTCGTCGTTGTGGCCGTGTCGTTGCCGCCGTCGTCGCGGCCGTCGTTTGAGGGGAGGGTTTGGAAGGCATGGGGGGAGGGTAGAATAATGAAATAAACGCAGAGGAAGGGATGGCTGGGATTCGTTAAGACTCCAGTGGGATCCTGCAGAGTCCCCCGGAATTTCGGGGAGTCCTGATGATCCTGCTGGTCCTGATGAGCCCTGAGGAGCCCAATGTGGCTCGTGAAGAATTGTGAAGGAACCTGGGCAATCGAATCCTGAGGAATGCCAGGGTAGCCCAAGGAACCCCAAAGACCCCCGCAACAGGTGGAGGAACCTTGACGGCTCCTGAAGCACCCTGATGAAGCCTTACGAGTCTGGATAAATCACCAACATTAAAGTCCTGGGGAAGCCGTGGAACTCAGGAATTATGAGGCATTTGAAACGCCTTGAAGAGTCCTGAAGCATCTTGGGGAATCCTGATGCATCGCCAGGAATAGTCAGGAGTCACCAGGAGTCCAGAGGAATCTGGGTGAATCTTAAACAGTTCACACAAACATGATGGTGTATTCTAACTGCTCGCATTTCCGCCCCTATTAGCCTGCATGTCTCTCACCATTCTTGATGCGCCAGCTTGCGGGGGTTGTTGTCGCCGGGGTGTCCGATCTCCTCTTCCGCGTAAACAGAACTCACGGAATCGTGAGGAAACGCGGGAATCTTGTGGGATCCTTGGGAATCTTGTGAGCATTGGATGCATGAGGGGTGCAGGAAAGTTTTGCATGATCCTGCAGAATCCCAGCGAATGTTGAGGAACCACAATCAACCAAACTAGTCCAAGTGAGTCCAGAGGAATCCTGATGAAGTATGTGTAAATCTATAGGATCTTCCGGAATCTTGGAGAAACTTGGGGAATCGCCAAGGATCCTGGACAATCCGAAACAATCTTGAGAAATCCGGAGCAATCCTCAAGCACCATCCTGAAGAGTCATGGGAATCCCGTGACGTCTTTCGGTTTGCAAAGGAAGCATGAGTACATAGAAAGGTTTCCTGGGGAAGCCTGCAGAATACTTAGGACCTGGTGGATCCTGAAGAATCCTGAGGAATCATGGGGTGTCTCGAGGGATGCAGAGGAACCCTGGACAACCTTCAGGAGTCGTGAGGAATCTGGGTGAACAGCAAGAAGTTCTGGTGAATTCTGAGTAATCCTGAGGAGTCGTGGGGAACTCGAGGAACATTGAGGACTCCTGGGGGTTCCAAAAGAATTTGGTGAAATCCTATGGTGTCCTGGTGGATCTTGAAGAGTCTTCTGGAATCCAGAAGAATCCTGAATAATCATGAATCAATCTTGCAGGGTTCGGAGAAATCCAGAGTAACCCTAATGTTTCCCAATGAACTTTGAGGAGCCTTGGGAAACCATTGAGAATCCCGAGGTATGCTGATGCACCTTGCGGAAATCCGAGCAATATCAGGGAATCTTGCGGATTCTGGAGGAATCCTGAGGAGCCCTGGTAAATCTTGGCGGCGTTTGGGGAATTCGTTACGAGGACTAACTGGGCATCTTGGAGACTTGTACTGTCAGGCATAGCAAGAAATCCTGAACATCCTGAGGGCCCCTACATAGTGTGAGCGGCTCCAGGTGGGTCACGGGACATCGCTGGGAATCATGATGAACCGCCAGACTTCCTGAGGAATCCAGCAGCACCTTCAAGGAACCCAGCAACACCTTTAGGAATCCAGAGGAATCGTCATACGTCGCGCAGGTGTTGCAAGTGAGTTCCATCCCTGAGATGAGCGATCCACTATAACTCGCAATCGTGGTTGCATTTATACTAAACACACCCAGCCATGTTACCCACATTAAGTTTAACATTCCATTCAGCATTTTATATCCTAGGTGTAGATACTGGGTAGCCATGAAGGAATTGTGACCATTGTGGTGATGATGGCGACGGTGTTTTTGATGGTGGTGGCGATCGGTGTTCTGTTCCGGCGACCACTGCGAAAACGTATGTGGACGCATGGCAATTATCGAAATATCGATGGTTGCTACACGATGATTAAGGCCGATGTTGACGATGACCGTGACGGTGACGATGACGACGGCGATTATGACGATGCTTAGGATTAGGACACGGATGCTGTTGGTGATGTTGGCGGATACAAGGATGCTGGCGTTGGTGATGGCCACAGCTATCATGATGCTGATGGTGATTCTGAGGCTGTGGGTGATGATGATGGTGGTGGTGAGGGTGACGAGGAAGAGCAGAAACTCGAGCCAGAGCCGGAGCGCAGGATGAGGGGCAGGAAGGGACGGGAGGAGGAGGAGAGGAGGGGTGGGAAAGGCAGGGAGTGGAGGAACATCGGGGTGCGCAGAAGCTGGAGGGGGAGATTGGAAGATGGAGAGGAGGAGGAGGAGGAGGAGGAGGAGGAGGAGGAGGAGGAGGATGAGGAGGAGGAGGAGGAGAAGGAGGAGCAGGAGGAGGGAGAAGGAGGAGGGACGCTGGAGGTTTGGGTACCACATCGACTCCATCGATGACAGGCCTGGTCAAGATGCCGCCATGCGTCCTGGAGACGTGATAGTCTCCATTGGCGGGATGGGGTCGGCAGTCTTCCTCATTCTACCCCTTACCTTCCTTGTCCTCCTGGTTCTTGAGGTCCTCCTGCTCACCTCCTCCCTCCCTCCCTCCCTCCTCCCTCCTCCCTCATTCCTGCTCCCCCCACCCCGAGGCCTGCACTGTTACTTCACGTTACGAGGCCCGTGTTCTGTGATCGATGCCGTTGGTTGGACATGCCTCATCTGAAGCGCAGCGCCACTGGCTGCGTCATGCTTGCGGAGGGATAAGAATCTCTTTTTGCCCCTGTGCTTCCTTCCCTTTAACCGCACGGTGCTATCGGCCCCGACTGCAGTGCCGCATGCTCATTCGCTGCTCCCTTCACCCTTTCCCCCTTCTACTGCCCCTCCTTCCTCCTCCTCTTTCGCATCGCCGCGCTAGCGAGACTTTGCCAACATGATGCCGCAGAGAGGTATGCGCATGTCACAGCAAGCAGGACAATCAGTTACGGGTGGCTGCGTCCATGCCAGCCAGCTGAGGAATTCACCTGTATGAGCTTAAACCATGTTGATTTCAGCGTGTATGTGTGCCCGTAATCATCTTGGCTTAGGGCACCCTCTGTGTTCTCATCTTGCGATCGGTCTGATAAACCATCACTGCTCGCTTCCGCTGCCGATGTTGGCGTGTCAGTGGTAGCGGAGCCCGTGGATCGATTCCCGCGGGCTCGCTGCTGGCGCGACTGATGTCCGCGCACAGTAACCGCAGTGGGCGAGGAAACAGTGGTGGAGTTTGAAGACCGGTTGGAGCAGGATCGGAGACAAAGGACAGCGCCCCCAGCCCGAGTGAGAGCGAGGGAGGAGGTTTTACGGAGCAGCAGCTAGCGACTCTGTTGAAGCTGATAGTAGAGAGCAGCCGTCACCAGTTCCAGGAGTTGAAGGACGAGCTGCGGAACCTTTCGCAGCAGGGAGCGAGCACGAGGCCGCCGGAGACCAAGACCGAGGCGGTCCACGAGACAGAGGGTGCGGGCCGGCACGCTCGCGACGACCCGTGGGCCCAGGACGACCCATGGGGCGGCCGGCAGGAGCCAGACGAGCAGCGAGCAGGGAAGCGGGAGCGAGGTACCTCGTGGGGAGGTACGCGCGAACCCTGGTGGCAGAGCTCCGACGGCAAGAGCCACGGCTACGACGGGGACAAGAAGGACGACGACGACGGGCAGTGGTCATGGAGAGGCCGCGACTGGAGCTCGTCCAGCTGGTCATGGCATGAGAGGTCCTGGTCCAATCCCGACTATTCGGACCCCGACCCGTGGATGGGGTGGGCGGATTTCCGCATCTGGCGCCGCAAGATCAAGCGCTGGCTCTCATCCACCGACGTGCCGATTCAGAAAAGATCCGACAAGTTGCTGAAGACGCTGGACTTAGAGCTCCAGCGCAAGATGGAGGACATCATATCAGTGACGACGTCCTGATGTCGAGCGCGGGCCCGGACATGATAGTGAAGCGGCTCGACACGATGAGCGGCAAGAGAGTTGATGATGAAGATCGCCGAGCAGCCCGAGAGTGTCACCACCCACCAAACCACCCCAACCCAACCAGAAGGCCTTAAATTGACCTCCATTTCCAGTGGGGGGGGGGGTCGGGGAACATCGAGAAAACACATATGGAACCCGTACCCCCCCCAACCCGAAATTCGGGTCTTCGGGTTGGGTTGGGGTGGCCTGGTAGGTAGTCAGAGTGTCTCTTCGGGTACCAGCGCAAGGCTGGAGAGACCTTGTCCATGTACGCCGCGCGCATGGAGCAGCAGTTCGATTTACTCCGTGCACAGGGACTTCCACTGCCGGACAAGTGGATGCACCTCTTCATGGAAGAGGGGGTGAACCTAGATGACAGTGGCAAGCAGATGCTACGAGTGCTCACGCGCGGCTCGGGTAAGTACGAGGACCTCCAGAACGCCATCAGAGAGCTCGATCTGTCCAAGACCGAATCTCTGTCCGGAGCCACTCGTGCTGCGCGCACGTACCTCGGCGAAGACATCGAGGAAGGCTCCGACACGTACCGCGGAGAGCAGGATGACGAGTCAGAGCTGTCCGTGGACACCGACATGGAGAACGAGATACTGCTGTGCATCGACTCGGCAGATATTGACGAAGACCAAGCACTTCTTGTTCTAGCAGAGCTCCAGCAGGAGCGAAAGAAGACGTGGAAAGAAAACAGAATGGTGAAGCGCCAGGTGAAGGTGGACCGGAAGTTCTACCCGCCGCCCTCTCATCCTGGCGGAGGCTCTCGACCAGAACGCCGACATGGGGGAGGAGACCTGCGTCAAGGAGGCGGCCGAAGCGGGAGCAGCGGCGGGGCTCCTCGCCCAAGGAGGGAGCGCCTCAGCATCGAACAACTGATGAAGGTCACCAGATGCAAGAAGTGCCGGAAGAAAGGGCACTGGTCCAGGGAATGCCCGGAGAACAAGCAGTCTTCGACCAACGGCTTCGTGTTCCTGAACGAGCCGTCCGCCGACGCTTCGGGGCTCGTCCTGGCCACCCCCAGCGACGTGGTCAAGCGCTGCGAGGAGGCCCTCCGCAGTCTCCCCGGCCGAGCGCCGACGGCCGCGGACATCTTCCTGACCACCGAGGGCGGCAAGATCATCGTGGACACTGCAGCGGCACAGGGCCTCATCGGCCCCCAGTCGCTGGCACTTCTAGAGAAAAAGGTTGAGTGAGTTAGGGTGCCAGGTAGTCCGCGTTAAGAGTAGTAACAGGTTTGCCCGGGGCGTTGGGGGGCACATCCCTGTCGAATCTGGCATCCTTGTCCCTCTCGGCCTGGAGGGCCGCGGAGGTGTCATGCAGATAGACCTCGTGAATCAAGAGCTCCCGGCACTCATTCCAGTGGGCATGCAAGAGATGCTGGGGGCGGTCGTCGATTTGCCCCGGGGCCGCGTCCAGTTCACTCAGCTGGGAGTTGAGACGCCACTAGAGAAGCTCCCGAGCGGCCACCGAGTAGTGAGTATCGATCGCTTAGGCCCTCCCGAAGAATTCAAGGTGCCCCCTGCTGTGGCGGCCAAGTACGACTTGAAGCCGGGAGCCTTTTGCCCTTCTCCCAAGTATAAGGTCCGACCCGATGCGACGAGCGACGGGGTTGTTTCGAGCGATTGCTGCGAGGGCCAGACCAAGGAGTCGGGGGGGCACAAGGGAATCAGCAAGCAGAGGAACCGCAAGACAGTCATCTCGGAGATCGGATCGGCATCTTCACCTTCGAAGTCCCGTACCTACGTAGCGGTTGCGTCGACTGGGCGGTGTGGCGGAACCAGGATCCCGGGATCAAATCAGGGAGGAGGAGATGGAGACAGGAGGTATAGTGGGGAGCCATGTTCCGGACAAGGCTGTCTGGAACATGGGCAGCTCCCAGAGGTTCTCGTCCAGACGTCGGACGGAGCTCGAAAAATTCACCAGTGTGGCGACACGCCCCGCACGTCCGGCTCAGAGCCCGATATTATCTTACGGGGCGCCACTCCATCGAGCAAGTACCTTTCAGGGGCCCTGTCAGGAAACCGCCGCTCCTCCGTAGCGATCGGCTCAAACAAGCTCTCAGCAGACGCCGACCACGACAACAGCACTACCGACTCGAGTATCCGACCTCACCCACCCGATGAGCTCCAAAGCGGACGGCCCTCAGGTCTGGATCGCGACGAATCAGTCGATCCCCGACACCATCACGAAGAGGGAGTTTCGCTGGGCAGTCCTGGCCAGCCGCTCGCTGATACGCGAGGAGACGCTCGGGGTCAACCTTCTGACGATGAGCGCCACGGGCCGTCTCTTCCCGCAGGACTGGCCCAGGAGAATGCGCATCATCGACTCGAGGCAGCTGGAGTGCCGTCATCCCTTCGACCAGGAGATGCTGCTGGGCAACCGCCATGCGAAGTGGCACAAGTGCGGCAGCTGCGCGCTGAGGCTGAGCTACGAGTCTACGCCCATCCTGAAGGGGGAGGCCAAGACGTCGCAGCAGTTTCCTCCGGTGACACGCCCGAGCGCTCGCAGAGCTCGCGGGGCAGCGAAGGGCATTCTCGAGTCCAGCATGGCGTCGACGAAGCCGGGGGCCGGAGCACCTTTCGCGCCGACGACGGTGAAAGGCTACCGCCCAGGCCCCCCGATGAAGGAGTACGAGCACATAGAGTTGAACGCTCTTCCACGGAGGCGCGGCCGGGCGCCCATGGAGCAGGCCGAGGAGGACGACCAGAAGGCGCAGCAGGACATGCTGAAGACCCAGGAGAAGATCTTGGAGATGCTCGGGCAGGTCCATGGGCAGGTGGCGACCCAGGGATCCGCCCTGGCGACCCAGCAGGAGGCCATCCAGCGCCTCCAGGCCCACGCCCAGAGCCACGCGCTGGCAATCGCGAACGCCACGACGGGGGCTTCGCAGGCCGCCGCGGCTGCTGCCAGTTCGAGTGCGGCGGTGAACGGATGGCAGGACGTCTCGCACCTTTCACCAGCCGGGCAGATCCAGTGCGTCAAGACCTCGGCTCCCGACGGTCCGGTGACGCTCAATCTACCCTTTCCCGGCGTGACGCGCCAGTGGGTGGAGAAGGGCGAGATCTACTTCGAGACGGATCCCGGGACGCTCTTCCTGATCGGTCCGAACTTAGAGGCGGTGCCGGCGAAGCGCTTGAGCTAGGAACGACTCAATGCCTCGACTGGGACAGTCTGACCCGAGAGTTGAAGCTGGAGGGGCGCCAGGCCGCAGACATCCAGCGAGCCGCCGTCAATGAGCTGAGCGCAGACCCCAGTCAATTGTTTTATGTGCCATCTTGCTCCGACGAGCGAGGCCGAAGAGCGATGCAGGTAGCACAGAACACTACATGGATCACCCAAGGCCCCGACGGGGCCTACCAGACACATTCAAAGAGGTCGCTCGACGGAGAATGGCATCTGACAATTCATTGCCCGGCGTGGCATGCCCTTCTCACCGAAGGAGCCGAGTTCAACGACGATTACGAATCGGCTTTTTCCAAGCATATGGCGAGGGATCTTGGGAAAATGATGGGGATCTGGGGCGAGCGGCAGGATTGGGAATATCCGGTGAACAACAACTTCCAGACCCCGGAGCTTATCCAGGATGCCGAGAGCTTCGAGGCTCAGGGTCCGACGCTTCACCAGAGCCGCCCCACGACGTTCCTTCCACCGACGATGTCAGACCCCCGTCGCCTCTCTCTTCGACGCGCCAGCAGGAGGGGCCTTTGTCGTTTCCAGTCCGTCTGTCGAATCGAGGACTCAAGCGGAGAAGGAAGGAGCTCTTTGACCGAGGTTTCATGGAGGTTTTCTCTCCACCTAGGTTGGCCCCGTCTCTGGAAAAACAGGGGATCAGGTCCCAGGGAAGTCTGGACTTGCAGACTGGCTGGGATTTCACCCAGGCCTCTCACAGAGCCAAGACCCTGGCCCTGGTCCGAGAGAAACGGCCCGATATTTTGATGTTGTGCCCACCCTGAGCACCTCTTAGAGGGAGGTTTGTACACTCGGCGATCCCAGGTCTATTCCCCAGAGTTCGTGAAGCATCTGACGCATGTGTTTCGGAAGACCCTGGGGTCTAGGGGGGCCGAGGCGAGAGTCTCGGACATGATTACCTGGACTCACCGTCGGTTGGGGTCCCGCGTCACTGGCCACGAGACCCTGGATCTCGAACCCTGGTCGTTTGCGGTTTCGTCCCTGGAAGCCGTTGAGGAGGAAGGAGACGCCGAGATGCAAGAGGCTGAGGATCCGGGAGGACCCGTTGATGATGCTGGGGAGGAGGAGGGCGCCCGCGCCGGCGAGGTCGACACCGGCACGGCGGCCGAGCCTCCGCTCGAAGTGGATGCGAGGGTGAGGGGTTTAGTCCAGGAGGTGCATGTCAATTTAGGACACCCCCGCGTCCCCCTGTTCCTTCGTATTCTCCGAGCGGCCCACGCCAAGAAAGAGATCTTGGACTATGTGAAATCGGAGTTCGTGTGCCCTGATTGCGCCGCACATCCCCGACCCGCCTCAAGAAGGCAAGTAGCGACGCCACATACTTTCCAATTCAATCGAGTGGTCGGCGTGGACACCTTTTTCGTGTCGTTCGAGGGTCGCTCGATCGCCTTCCTCAACTGTATCGACCACGGTACCAATTATCAAGTTGTTGCTCGGTACGAGGGGGGGCGGCCGGGGCGCGGGCTTGCTTTGTCGCATGTTGGCTTCGATACTTCGGCCCACCCGAGCTCCTTGTCAGCGACGGCGGGCCCGAGTTCCAAGGGGAATTCTCCATGGGCCTGGAACAACACGGGGTGTACCAACACATCGCGAGCGCCGAGGCGCCGTGGGAGAACGGCCGCTGCGAGTGGCACGGGGGTTGGGTGAAGGACCTCATGGTCAAAGGGGCTGAGGAGTCCATGATAGCGTCCGAAAAGGATCTCGAGACTCTGGCGTACGAAGTGGTTTCCGGGAAAAATAATTA
Organism: Prorocentrum cordatum; assembly: GCA_963575745.1. Taxonomy (NCBI): domain Eukaryota; class Dinophyceae; order Prorocentrales; family Prorocentraceae; genus Prorocentrum; species Prorocentrum cordatum. The sequence continues at coordinate 12,429 of CAUYUJ010002516.1, forward strand.
CCTCCACCGGGGGGGGTTCTCCCCGAACCAACTCGTTTTTGGTCGCAATCCAAGAATGCCGCATGACATTCTTTCTGACGGCGGGGTGAATCAGGTCGGACTCGACGACCCCGCCGAGAGCTCTTGGGATCAAGACACGGCCGCCGCTGATTTCTCGAGATCGATGGCGATTCGCAGGTATGCCAGGTCCCGTCTCTTCGAGACTTCGAGTAGGAACCGCCTCCGCGAGGCGGCTGGCGCTCCTCGGCATCGGGATCAAAAATACGCTCCAGGAGACTGGGTGTACGTGTGGAGGAGAGCCCCCAGGACGGGAAAAACATGCGGCCTCCAGCGTGACCGCTGGACAGGACCGGGCATGGTGATATATCGATACAACAATGCCGCCTGGGTCAGCATGAGGCCCAGACTCTGGAAGTGCGCTTCCGAGCAACTCCGGCCCGCCACGGGCCCAGAGGCCCGAGGGGCCGAACTCCTGAGCGATCCGGGGGTGTCCGAATTGGTGCGACAGGTCCAGTCTGGAACTCAGCGTGCGGGAGTGGGCCCGAGAGGGCCCACCGCCTCCGGAGGCCTGGGAGGCTCCCGTGGAGCCCATCACTCAGGACTCGAGCGTCCGACTGCCAGCTATGCCCTCTGTCAGGCAGCTTCCTCCGACTGCAGCGCCCGGCCACCTCGCCGGTCCGGGCAGCCAGCCAGGCGCGGTGCAACAACCTCGTGACGGTGCGCCCGATGGACTGCTACGACAGGGCGTGGCCCCGGGTGTTCCATCCGAGGGAGGTCCCGTTTCGGAGAGTCCCGGGTCCACGGCGGTCCCGGCTCCCGCGTCCAGGGCTGATTCTGAGGTCTCGGGGACGACCACTTTTCCCGGGAACGAAATCTTTCAAGCGGTCGGATCGACGGCCAGGGGTCCTCGGGATCTGGAGCGCAGGCCTCGGCCTGGAGGTTCGGTACGGGAGGGCCCGGTCCGACAGGCTTCCGCGGCGGCCGTCGGCGACGCCTCTCTGGGGTCAAGCAGAGACGAGGATCCGGATCAAATTGTCAAAGAGTCGAAGAGCGGTGATTCTGAACGAGCAGCTTGACTTCGGCACGGCCCGGGCTACCAGGAGGAGAGCCGAACCGGTTCGATCTGTCCCCGAGGGTCCCAGGGATGAACGTCTCGCTCGTTTCAGAGACCGTCTGCACAGGCTTCCCGTTCCCGTCGAGCTGGATCAGATGCGGGAAGGGAGAGTCGGTCGTGTCGTCGCCGCCTGGGAAGGAATCGATGGCAGAGGTCCTCGGGGCCGGTCCCGAAGTCCAGGAGCGGCACCGGACTCGAGTAGCAGCCAGTTCAGGAAGCCATGGAAACCGACTCGGGTTTGTGCCTTTTCTCTCTCTCGTCGCCTGAGCTGGATTCGTATTTCGATTCTGTGAACGAGGGTTTGTGGGGCCGCGGCTGGAGCGGGGACTGGGCGACTTTCGTGGCCGGGGACGCCGACGTTGAGCTGGTTCCCGGCGAAGGGGAAGAGGAGGCAGGCACCCTCGCTCTTGCCACGTCCAGAGGAGGGGAGATCTCTCTTAAGAAGCTCTCAGAGAGTGAGGCCGAAGAGTTCGCTGAGGCTGACGCTAAAGAATGGAGGAATATCTCTGGGGCCGGGGCCGTCAAGGTCCATCCGCCGGATGAAGGGAAGCGCCTCAGACGAGCCTTTCCGTCGCGGGTCGTTTCGTCTAGGATGGTGCGGAGATGGAAACCACAGGAAGGGGTTTTCTCTCGACCGGTGGCGAAATCTAGGTGGTGTGTCAGAGGCCACGAGGACGCCGACACCCACGAGTTACGGATCTACGCACCCACGCCCCAGATGGAAGCGCTTATGTTCTTCCTGGCCACCTCCATCGCTCTGGGTCACGATCTCATGATCGGTGATCTCAAGAACGCGTTCTGTCAGTCAGACCCTCTACGACGACCGCGTGTACGTGTGTTCGTAGAACGCTGTGAGGGTCAGAATCTCCCCTCGGGCAGCCTTATAGAATTAATAGCACCAGTGTACGGTCTGGACGACGCGCCGCTAGCGCTACACCATACGACAGTGCGATTCTTTGAAAGCCTGGGATATGTTAAGACCAAACTGGGACCCTGTTGGATGGTGAGGCGCTCCAAGGACGGTCCCGACGCCATGGTACTTATAGAAGTAGACGACTGGGCTATATATACGGCACCGGGGGTACAGCAAGCTCAGTTAGATTTATTTAAGAAGAGGTTTACCTTTGGAAAGCTGCGGACTGTAGACAGTACGGGAGTGGATTATATTGGGAGGAGGGTGCGTCGTTTACACGACAGGGTGCTGGTGGATCAGGAGAAATATATCCTCGAACAGATAAAGCGGTTACATGTTCCACGCGAGCAGCGGTCCCGACACGAGCTGCCCCTGCTAGGTCCACAAGTAAACGAGTTCAGGTCCCTCATATATCGACTGAACTGGGTGGGGGGGGGGACGCGTCCGGAAGCCAGTGGGACAGCCTCTCTGTTAGTTAGCGAGGTAAATTGCCCCACCGTGGGGGACGCCCTAGTGGCGAACAAGATGGTGGGCTACTTACGGAGCTCTGCCAGCCTACCTATCACGATATGGAAGCACAAGGTTGGGAGGATTGTGTTTGCGACTGCGTCGGACTGTGGGGGGGTTGGTGCTAAGTCCGGGGAGCGTCCGCAACAAGCATGGCAGGTCTTACGTGGCAGACGACAGCATAGCGTCCGGGGAGAGATCCAGGGTATCGCCACTGTCGTGGCGTTCGTGCAGGATTCGGAGACAGGTGCCGTCCACTTTGGCCGGAGAAGTGCAGTCCCTGAGCGCTGCCCTTGCGGAGGCAGAATGGATGCAGCTACTGTTTCAGGACGCGGTTTTCGGCACGGTTATAGACGAGTGTTGGCAAGACAAAGTAGGCCCATTTGCATCCCTGCTGAGAAAAGATTGCGCCCTTAACGCCCAACCCAGCAACAACCTGGCCATCGTCGATGCCAAGGGTATTTTCGACACTCTGGACCGGGACACCGGGGGCTCCAAAAACGACCGACGGGTGGCGATTGATTTATCGGTGTGCCGGGAGAGTTTATCGCGTCTCGGGGGAACCAGAACCATCCGGTGGATGCCCCACCCCTTCATGCCCGTGGATGTCATGACAAAAGCAGATGTGAGTAAGGGGAACGCCGCACAGCTCCAGCTCCTCAAGACCGGCATGATGCGGCTTACGGCAGAGAAGGACTCCCTCTCTCACCGCCGTCAGGACCCGTCATCCAAGGCCAGGTCCCGAGCAGCGTCGTCTCGTCAGCTCTCGTCGCCGTCGTCGTCGGTGCCGCGATCGACCGAAGGGAGGAAGGGGGACTGACTTTTTGCACGTTTCACTTGTATGCCTCTCGCGAGGCCGCACTGGTCAGCTCGTGTTTCTATGCCAGGCCCTCTCTTTGTGAGCTCGTGTATAGTTTTAAGCTCACTGAAGTTGGGCCGGCTGAGGAATTCACCTGTGTGAGCTTAAACTATGTTGATTTCAGCGTGTATGTGTGCCCGTAATCATCTTGGCTTAGGGCACCCTCTGTGTTCTCATCTTGCGATCGGTCTGATAAACCATCACTGCTCGCTTCCGCTGCCGATGTTGGCGTGTCACAGCGGGGACTGCCTGTGCAAGCCATTTAGGACAATTGGATTTTCCCTTACTTTCCTTCCTCTTCCCGCCACGCACCTCAGTTCTTTGCCTCTCCCTCTTCTGCATCCCCCTCGCCTCCCTTCCCCCCGTGTTCTCCCCTCCCCGTTCTCCCCCTTCCCAACCCAACGTGTTACAGTCGCTGAGATCTCCTATTCCCAGAGAGTCCAGGATGACGCAGGAGGCGAGTAGGAGAAAGAAAACGGGGAGAAGGAGGAGAAGGAGGAGGAGCGGGAGGGGGGACGAGGAGCAATGTAGCCTTCCTGCCCCTCCCTCCCCCTCCACGCCCTCTTCCTCGTCTCCCTTTCCTAGCCTCGTGCTCTCCTGTTCCTGAACCCTCCTTATCTTCTACCTTCACTGCAGATGAGTCCTCCGCCTCTTCCTCCTTCTGGTTTCGCCTGCCTTAACGTTCCTCTCAATCTCCTCTTCCTCTCCCTGCTTCTCTCTCCTCCCCAGTGGCGGGCTCGGGCTGCAATGTGTTGGAAAGGGAAGGAGGGTGTTCCGTCGCTTCTCTTTAATCTTTCGCCATATGCAAGGTTGATTGATACCCCGTGGTCAAGCTACATCGGGCAATAGTGACCTTCGTAGTGGTGGGATGGCGCAGGTGGCGCCCCCCTGATCGGGCTCCACGCGGATGCTATGGCCGAGACCACCGATAGGTTTCTCGCTTCTTGCTTCGTTTGGCTCCTCGTTATCGTCGCCCTGACATAGTCTTCCCCATCGGGTCCTTCTCCTCACGATTTTGATCTACGATGTCGTCGTCGTTGTGGTCTTCATCTGCTTTCTTCCTTCCTTCGATATCCAGAATTATACTGAGCTGGCGGATGTTGAGGATGGGGGACGGTAGGATACGTAGTGGAAGGCGGAATATGAGGTTGCACATAGGGGGGTGAATGGCAAAAATACTCACCGACATACGCACACACATACATGTAGGTGTGTGTATATATATACCGATATATACCGAGTCGTTTACATATATACATATTTATAGACATATATAGACATATATCATGCATACACACATCCGTATGCACATGCACATACACAAACACATTCACACACATACATACCCGCATACCCATGCATTTACACATGCATATACATATACATGTACACATGCACATAGTCATACTCATAAATGTACACATGCATCTACATATGCATACACATAGACATATGCATGCACATATATAGATACATATCCCGATGCATATACATACACATATACATACGCACGTACATATACACAAGCTCATACTCTTACGTCCACGTATGCATATATATATACATATATACATATATACATATATACATATATACATATATATATGCATCTCCACAAACATATGCGTATACATATAGAAGTCTTAGTTGTATATACATGTACACATACATGTATATATATATATGTATAGATGTACATTTGCTTATCCACACACATAAACATATACATATACATCTCCAGTTGCCTACTCATGTTCATATGCGTATCCAGGTCCATATTTCAATGCGTATACGTCTACAAGTACACATCCACATGCACATATACATGCAGAGACATATACATATACCGACATATGTACACATACATATACATATACATATGCAAATACATATACGTATACGTATACACACATTCATAGACATAGGCATGCATACATACATTCACTTGCACCCATAATGTACACACATTTTCAGATACATGTGCACATCCATTTGAACATACATGTACATATACATATACAACTATATACCCATACGCACATTTATCCACATATTCACATACATTTACATACACATCTACATGCACATCTACATTTTCATATCCGCATACACATGTATACACATATACACATACATTTTCATATACACATTTAGATGCGTATTCATATACATCCTTATACACATACACATAAACACATACATATACATATACATATACACATGAACATACATGCCACTATACATATACTTTACATGCACATATACAAACACATATACATCAACATACACATAAACATACATACATGCTTACATCTATGTATATGCATATGTATATGTATATGTTGATGTATACCTATAGGTATAGGTATAGGTATATATATATGTAGATGTGTGTACACACATACATATGTATGCAAGCATACATACATACATATATATATATATATATATATATATATATATATATATATATATTATATTTATTTATTTATATATATATATATATATATATATATCAAATATTTATATATATGTATACATACGTACATATACACATATCAAGATATCGGAGGTTGGGGGGTGGTGAGATCGAAGTGGAACGGAGAGCCCCCCACCGGGAAATCGGTTTCGGTTTCGTGTTCGTGCGTGCCGTGCGTGCGGGCGAGGCGAAGCTGCGTGGGCGGGCGAGAGGAAAGTCTCCTGTGGCTGAGGCGCCGCCGGACCAAATTATTCTCCCTCCGGCAAGCGGTGGCCCGCGGTGTCCCGCCGGTGTCCCGCCGGTGTCCCGCTTGTGGCTGGGCCCTGGCCGGACCAAATGATTCTCCCTCCGGCATGCGGTGGCCCGCGGTGTCCCGCCGGTGTCCCGCCGGTGTCCCGCCGGTGTCCTGCCGGTGTCCCTGTGTCCCGCTGGTGCGAAAACGATAGTGAGACCGATGACGAAATCGATTGTGAGATCGATAGTGAGATCGATAGTGAGACCGATAGTGAGATCGATCGTGAGATCGATAGTGAGATCGATAGTGGGATCGATCGTGGGATCGATAGTGTTGCCCATTGCTGGCCCCCCTCCCCCCCCAACCTCCTTATCACCCGCAGGGTGGTCGTATAGGTGTGTGTGTGTATATATATATATATATATATATATATATATATATGGTCGCCCCCCCCTGTGATCATCCATCCTCGTCCTCTGCCTCTTCTTCCTCCACATCCTCCTCCTCCTATGATCGCGCCGCCTCCTCCTCGTCATCCTCCTCTCCTCTTGTTTCTCTCTCTCTCTCTCTCTCTCTCTTCCTTTCTCTTTCTCTCTCTTTCTCTCTCTCTCTGTCGATATCCCATTCTCGGGACACTTGCCGTTGTAAAACGCTGTGTTGTCCAGATTTTCCAGATATTCCAGATCTCCCCAGAAATTGCCCTGGTGAAAAACCATGCTTTTTCCAGATTTTCCAGAGTTTCCCGATCTCCCCAGAGACTACCCTGGTGAAAAACCATGCGTGATCCAGATTTTCCAAATTTTCCAAAGCTCCCCAGAGACTACCCTGGAGAAAAACCCGGTGTTTTCCAGATTTTCCAGATTTTCCAGATCTCCCCAGAAACTACCCTGGTGAAAAACCCAGTGTTTTCCAGATTCTCCATAATATTTGGAAATTTGACAAACACATGGTTTTTCACCAGGGTAGTCTGGGGAGATCTGGAATATCTGGGAAATCTGGAAAACACATGGTTTTTCACCAGGGCAGTTTCTGGGGAGATCTGGAATATTTGGAACATCTGGAAAACACAGCGTTCTGCAACGGCAAGTGTCCCGATATTGGGAAATCGACAGAAAGAAAGAGAGAGAAAGAAGGAGGAAGAGAGAGGGAGGAGCAGGAGGAGGAGGCTAGCCCCCCCAACATTATGGTAGTGGTGGCGGAAAACAAGCCCATCATCTCCTGTCTTGGTGCGGTCCAGGACTTCCTTGAGCGTGGGGGGGCGCCACTGGGGCTGAGCACACGCGAAGTGCAGCTCAAGCCGAGCAGACCCCCCCTGGTCGATCTAAGCCACGCCGCCCGTGATCGGGATCATGGCGCGGAGCAGGCTTGACTGGGACCGAGCTTGTGTTTTCTCTCTGTCTGTCCTCGAGAGAAGCTGTTCGACCTTCAACCTTCGAACGCCCCGCAAGGACCACAGTAAACAAAGTAAAACAAGTAATAATTGAAGCCGCCGTCGGCAGAGAGACAACGACAAGAAAAAGCCAAGAAACAACGACTACAGGGAATGAGCATGGAGGGAAAAGGGGGGGAGAGGATGGGGAGGGAGATAAGGAGGAGGAGGAGGAAGAGGAGGAGGAGGAGGACGGGCACGAGGAGGAGGACAGGGATGAGAACGAGGAGGAGGAGGAAGATCAGAAGGAGATGATTAGGGGAAAAGGAGAAGAAAGGATGTGGGGAGATGATGGGGAGGGAGAGGAGGAAGGTGAGGAGGTTGTTCGACCGTCAACCTTCGAACGCCCCGCAAGGACCACAGTAAACAAAGCAAACCAAGTAATATTGAAGCCGCCGTCGGCAGAGAGACAACGACAAGAAAAAGACACGAAGAGGGCAAGAGGGAACGGGCATGGAGGGAGGAGGAGGGGAGGGGATAGGGAGGGAGAGAAGGATGAAGAGGAGGAGGAGGAGGAGGAGGAAGAGGAGGAGGAGGAGGACGGGGACGAGGAGGAGGAGGAGGACAGGGAAGAGAACGAGGAGGAGGAGGAGGAGGAAAACCAGAAGGAGATGAATAGGGGAAACTAATAAGAAAGGATGTGGGGAGATAATGGGGAGGGAGAGGAGGATGATGAGGAAGAGGAGGAGGAGGACGACGACGACGCGGCCGAGGATGGGGAGAAGGATGATTAGGATGAGGAGAAAGAAGGCGACATGTATGATCACAGGGGGGGCGAGTTCTATATATATATATATGTATGTATGTATGTATGTATGTATGTATGTATGTATGTATGTATGTATGTATGTATGTATGTATGTATGTATGTATATACATATATATAGATATATAGATATATATATATATATATATAGATAGATAGATAGATAGATAGATAGATAGATATATAGATATAGGTCGGAGTAGGTCGTCGGGGGAGGGCCCAGAACCACGATCTCTGGTTTACATAGCGGCCCAGTTGGGCCTTGAGGGCTCCAGGAGGGCCCAGAAGGGACCCTGGACCCTCCCAGAGGCCCCCAAGCTGGCCCAAGAGGCGCCCAAAGCGCCCCAGGTTGCCTGGAAGATGGCTGACGAGCGCACTGCGATGGCCTCACGACGGCCCACGAGCGCTCCAAGACAGCCCAAAGCTGCTCTTCGACGGCCACAGACGCCTTCAAGACGGTCCAAGAGGCCGCCGAGAGGGGCCCCCCAAGGGCAAAAAACCAACATTTTACATGGAAAAGCGAATATTTTCGGTGTACCCTTTTTTTCAGTCCTAACCGCGGCCACGACGGCCCCAAAGGCCCCCCCAAATCGGCCCCAGACGGCCCAAGAGGGCCCCAAGACGGCCTGAAAAGAGCTTCAAGCAGTAAAGAGAGCTCAAGACGGCCCAAGAGAGTCCACAGGGAGCCCCGAGGGGGCCACCGGAGGATCCCAAGAGGGCCCCGAGACGGGCTCAGCCCCCCCTGTGACGGGCCAAGAGGGACCCGGCCCAGCCGAAAAGGGCCCCCCAGACAGGCCAGAGAAGGCCCCAAAGGACTCCCAAGGAGGGCCCGGAGAGTTCGTCGTCGCCGCCGCCGCCGCCGCCGCCGGACGCTGGCACGCGCTCCCTGGGCGCTCCCACACTCAGTCACGCGCAGAGGGGGGGTGGGGGGGAGGGGGGAGGGCTTCTTAGAATCGGGGGTGGACAGAACCCCCAACAGTGACACGTCGATTAGTGAATTGTCCGTTTTCGGTTCTAGAGAGGGCGCCGCGGCCGTTATTTTCCAGGCTTGCGCCCGCCAGGTTTGGGCCCGAGGTCGTTTTCACTAAATCACGTTTTACCAAAGGGAGGTCTGTCCATCCCCGACACATTCAGCCACGCGCAGAGGGGGGTGGGGCAAGCTAGGTGCGCTCGCGTCATATCTGACATCCTAACCCTCCCCCCCATCCCTTACCATGGCGCAGATCCCCTCTCTACTCGCTCAGTCGGATGTCGAGCAGGGCAATGATGGGTACGCGATGCATTGTAGAGCACGGCATGGCATGGCGTAGAAGAGCACCGCAAAGCGTAGTATCAACCTAGCATTGCAGTGCATGCCGTGGCATGGCACGGGAAATGACGCCAGCGCTGCAGCGGGAGCAGGAGTCGAAACGAGCGGAAGCGCGGAAATGAGGCCAGCGCTGCAGCGGGAGCACGATTCGGAACGAGCGGAAGCACGGAAATGAGGCCAGCGCTGCAGCGGGAGCACGATTCGGAACGAGCGGGGCCCGAAAATGAGGCCGGCGCCTCAGCGAGAGCAGCATTTTGAAACAAAATGCAGGCGAAAACCCAACTCCGGGGAAACCTGTGTGTAAAAACACAGTGCGCGGGGGGGGGGTCGGACACTCCCAGGCCGTCATCAGGGGAAGAGGGAGAGTAGTACTCATATTGAGTAATTGTGGAGGGGGGAGGGCTTCTTAGAAGCACCCCTGCTTCTTAGAAGGCGTGGGCCTTGTCTGTAGGTTCAAGGCCGGTGCCTTCTCAGAAGCAGCCTCCTTCTAAGAAGCCCTCCCCCCTCCCTCCATCCCCTTGTGCGCGCCGCCAGCACACGCTCCTGGCCTGGAGGTTGGTGTACCAGGCGTGGCCCTTGGGAGCCCAGAGGAGGAGTCTCCAATGCAGTTCGCGCCTTGACTGCGTGGATGTGTCAGGAGGTTTGCCTGTTTCTGATCCTTCCGCATCTTCCTGTGCACGGCTCCATGAGTCTCGCGACAACCTCCTACTCCTCATCCTTTTCACACTTTTTCCTCTCATGATTCCTCCTCGCTCCTCGTCTTGAATCCTCTTCCGTAAGTTTGTTTATTGAAGTCAATCACGGTCTCTTTGCCAATGGTGGGTCTTGCGTCACATTCACAGATCGGGCGATGCATCGGGCGTTGCAACCTGGCTGCTCTCGGACGTGACTCGCTGGGTCGACGCCGACCACGGTCTGTTCCACATTAGGCCTTCGCGACGGAAAACAAAAGGCAATGATATGCACATATGGGGATCTTCGCGTCAAGTAATTTTTCGCTCATGCTCGCCGCCGAAAGCCGGCCCTCAACAAAACCAGCGCTACTGATTGATCCCTCCTCGCTTTTTGCTCTGGTGTGGACCTTGGCGCCGCAAACCAGCCCCCCTACAGCAACAAAGGCTTCCGCTCGATTACTCCTCACTTCGTGCTCAGCTCTGGTGTTCCTGCTCGCCGCCGGAAACTGGCCCTCCAGCAAAGCCAGCGCTGCCGCTCGATATTTCCTCGCTTTTTGCCCAGGGGTGGCGCTCTCGCCTCGGCGCCGCAGACGGGCCCCCTTACCAGAGAAACAGCGCTCGCGCTCGGTGCACTCGTCTTGGCGTCGCCTCCTTATGAGGGCCTCTGGGCGGCCCCAAGAGGGCCCGAAGAGGTCCCAGCCAGGGCCGAAGAGGGCCCGGAAGATGGGCCCGAAAGGGGCACGGAAGGGGACCGTTTCCGACCCCCCCATTTGTGCGGGTCCAGGTCCGTCGGTTTCGGTCCCAGGCCGTTTTCACTCAGGGGAGGTTTGCTAGAGGGATGTTTGTCCACCGCCGATGTGACCCTCTTCATTAAGCCACGCCCAATCTCCAAGAGCGCCCCGACGGACCTTCGGACGGCCCAAGGGAGCCCCAAGACCGATCAGGAGGGCGTCAAGATGGCCGAGAAGCCCGCTGGTGGCCGTTTTGGCTCGAGCCGTTTCAGCTCAAGCTTTTTGAGAACGCAGGCCAACTTCGTGCGAGTCTTCTGCTCTGGCCGCGCCCGCCCTCAGCCCGTGCCTGTAGTCTGTGGGCGGCTCCGCACCATGGCCGTTTCTGTCCAGAAGATCCGTCTCGTTGCCGCGCTGGTCCTCAGTCCGTGGGTGGCGTCGGCGGGCGAGTGCCCGACTGGAGCGGCCCCATTCCCGAGCGGCATGGCCAACGCTGGCACGCAGCAGTACGCCAATTTGTTCGACATCTCGTACTACGAGACGTACAAGGTGATCCACTACTCCGACACGCTGGGTACGTACAAGAGCTCACACCCCACAAAGGCCAACGAGAGAATCCCGGACATCGTTCTCTGGCAGTGCGGCACGACCAAGCCGGCCTTCGGCTCCCCAGGGATCGATGACGCGTTCGCCCGCTTTTTCGAGATCCCGATCCAGAGGGCGACGCTGCCTTTGGCCATCTCGCTGCCGCAGTTCGAGCTGCTGTCGGTTACGGAGAATCTGAGGGGCATCGCCTTCTGCCGCCCTGGTGTTGTTTGCGTGGCCACGCCTGATCGGTAGATTGGCTGGCTGATTTTCTAGTCGGTTGGCTGGCGGGCAACCCGGCTGATTGGCTTGTTGTCTAACATGAACCGTTGGATTTGACTTGGGATGTTTGCTGGCTGGCTGGTTGCGCGCACCTGTAAGAACTATTAGGGGATGGTGGCCTCGGGAGCGCGCTTCCGGTGTATTTGACGCGGGTTCGAGGCTTCGGGAGCGCGCGTGCCGGGCCATTTGCCAGGGTTCGTGGTCCGGAGCCCCGAGACGATTTCAGAGGGGGGCAGGGGGGGGGAGCGAAGAACAAACGCCCCCTCGACGCATGTCCCAACAGAGAAGATGATAGCTTTCTGCCCCTGGAGGGGGCGGCCCTCTTGGGCAGCCTCCGCGGGGTGTGTTCGTGGCCTCGGGGAGCGCAGGATGGCGATCTGCAGGGTGCTGTGGCTTCGTCGGGGGCGCTGCTTTTGGGCAGAGCCTCCGCGGGGTGGGCTCGTGGCCTCGGGAGCGCAGGACGGTGGCGATCCGAAGGGGGCTGCGGCTTCGTCGGGGGGACGCGGGCTCGTCGTAGTTTGCGAGGGGGCTGTCCCCCGGGAGCGCGAGCCTGGCGTAACTGACGAAGGCTGTGGAGGACGATCCATGGAGGGGAGGCGTATTGCCAGTCCGTTTCCAGATGTCCACAACATGCTTGAAAGCTGTTTCTAAAGTGCTGAAACATGTTTCGAACCTGTTTCGAACGCGTTCAAGGGATTATGCTGACACTTCGAATTCAATGATACAACGGGCAGAGTGTCCATTGTCATGGGATCCACAAAACTCAAGGCTGTGGCCTGGGGAGCGCGAGGCGTGGCCTTGGGGGCGCAAGTGCGGAATCATTCCTAAGTTCTTGTGGCTGTCGGGGCGCGGACTTGCCGCAACCTGCGAAGGATTGTGGTCCCCAGAGCGCGAAGCGGATGTAATTTACAGGGGGTTGTGGCTTGTGGAGCGCGAGTCTGGTGTAATTTACAAGGAGTCTGGTCTCGGGGGGAGCGATTGCGTTGTATTTTACACCGGATTGGATTTTGGAGCATATATATATATATATGGTATCTACACATGTGTATCGGATTATGGCCTCGGGGGCGCGAGTCTGACGTCTTTTGCGAGGGGTTGTGGATTGGGGGCGCGAGTCGAGCGTAGCTTGCCCTGCATAGTGGCCTCGGGGATGCGAACGCGTTGCAATTTTTTTAGGAGTGTTCGTGGCCGCGGGAGTGCAAATCTGTTGCACTTCTGCGTGTCCCAGGGCGCCCCCAGGGATCCACGGCGCGCGAGTCTGAGGTGGGAACCAGGCGGTTTTCGGGCTCGCCTCTCGCGCGGGCTTCAAGCCATGCAACGGTGGAGCTAGAATCTGGAAAATCTTCAACTATACTCATAAAACTGGCCAAAGGACGATAAGGAGGTTCGGGGTCGGTGGGTGGAACCAACGACAGAGCAACCATCGGGGCAACGATCTTCATTTATCGCACAACCTCTATCGGTCTATCCATCTAGTGGCCTTGGGTCCATCCCACCCCCGTGCCTGGGCTGTGGTTTAGAGGCCTCTTTGATACACATGAGGGTCTCTTAGGATGCCTCTCGGGGGTCTCCTGGAGGGGTCTTCGGGTCTTTTGGGGGGCCTCCTTGGGGCCTCTTGGGGCCTCCTGGGGCCTCCTGGGGGGCCTCTTGGGAGCCCACTGGGACGTCCTGGGGGACCTCGGGAATCTCTGGGGGGGCTCTTGGGGCGGAAGGCTCGAACCGTTCATTCGTGTTCCACCTTTTGGGCCCCTTTTGGGGCCCACTTGGGTGCCCCTTGGGCCGTCTTGGATGTCTCTTGGGCCGTCATGGGGCCCTCTTGGGGCGTCTTGGGGCCCTCCTCGGGGCCTCCGTGTCGCTGCCTATCTACATACCTATCGATCTCACTACCCAACTATCGATCTCACCGTGCATCTATCGATGTCGCTACTTGTACACCGGTACCACTATCCCTTATCTCATTATCAAGATTTTTGTAGATCTTTTACGTACTGGCCTCACTATATTTCTACCTGTCTTAGTGTTAATCACTCAATCCATCTGCCATCGGGACAACCATCGAGACAACCATCGGGACAACCACGGGCCAATCATCGGGACAACCATCAGGACAACCATCGGAACAGCCGTCGGGACAACCATCGGGACCACCGCGGGACAACCAGGGGACAACCGCGGGACAAACACGGGACAACCACGGGACAACCCCGGCCCCAACTCCGTCAATTGGGGGGGAGAAGCATCGTTCGCTCTGACTTTGCATTAGCAGCGGCGGGATCACTTTTCTCGCTCGCGCACGCAGCCTCGCTTCGCCCGCACGAAAGGCACGGGCGCGAAACCGAGGCCGATTAACCGGGGGGGGTCGTCTCTGTTGCACTTCGACCTCACACCCCAACCTCCGAACATGGAAGCTAGAACGGGTGCAGTGACCAGGACAGCCCAGTCCGCGCGGCCTCTTGGCTCCCAGGTGGGCCAGCGGAGATATACGCTATGGACTTCACGTACGTCTCTTCTGCGTGCGCGCAGCTGATGGAGGAGTGCGTGCCGAGCCTTCATGTCCGCAGCAGCGATGAAAACTACTCGGCGGTCGCCGCAGTGGAGCCAGGCTCCGTCGTCTTCACAGACTCTTTTGGCACGGGCTACAGCAACACTGGCTGGGACGTCGAGTACCAGAGCAGTGTTGATCCTGCGATCTTGAACCGCGCAGAATGGACTAACTTCGTTGGAGCGTTTTTCAACCTGGAAGCCCAGTCCAATGAAATATTTTCGATGATTCAGGCGGACTACTTGGCCATGAAGAGTCTGGGCTCGCAGTTGGGCTTGGACTCGAACACCGAGTGGGGTGGGCGGCAGCCTCGGGTGATCTGGGTCAGCGCCCTGGGGGACACGACGTGCGCCGGAGCCGATGACTGCGTCGACGACGGCGGCAACACCATCATCGGTTGGACGCAGCCTGGTGGCGCTGGCGGCGACTGGTGCAAATGCGGGGGCTGGCAAATCAGCACCGCTCATTACAAGAAGAATCTCGCAGAGGACGCCGGCGGGAAGCTGGTGGCTCTGCCGCAGGCCACCCCAGACGGGTGCGTGACCTCGGTGAACACGGATGGCTCGACGACGCTCGGGTGCGGCGGACAGGACGGCCTCGCGTCCTTCAGGGCCTTCCTGGCGGAGGCCGACGTCATTGTGGACGAGACCTACATCTATGGATACGACACCGCCGCCCACGACTTCGTCGGCTCCTTCTACGTGACGGCGGCGGATGTGCCGGCGCTCGCCCGTGACCCGGTCAACATCTTCCGCGTCGACGGCATCGTCAGCTAGGGGGCCACATGCGAACCCTGCCCCTGCCCCCCACGATTTCTGGGGGGCAGGGTGGGGCTCACGCCGCTCGGGAGCTCCCGTAGCCGAGTGAGCCCCACCCTCCCACTCAGAAGTCATGGGGGGCAGGGGCAGGGTTCGCATGTGGCCCCCTGTCAGCGACAGCAGGGGCGGGGCCGTCGGCAGCGCGTGGAACGACTGGGCGCAGGCAGAGCCGCAGCAGCTCCTCGCCGGCATGATGGAGATGCTCTGGGGCGACAGCTTCGAGAGCCCGTGCGGCCTCAGGTACTTCCGCCGCGCGGTCCCCGGCGAGGGCCAGGAGCAGGTGGGCCACGACGATTGCGCTTATTGGGCCCAGGTCGTCAGGGGAGGAAAAACCACCCCGAGCCCGACTGTTGGCGTTCGCTCAACGGCCCTCGGCGTTTGCTGAACGGCCCTGCCTTGTTTGATTCCTGCCTTGGGTGCGTTCGCTAAACGGCTTCGCCTGTCGGGGTGCTTCTTATGAGGGTGGATTCTTCTGCTCCCTAGGACGGCAACCACGACTGCGCCGCCATCCACGATCACCTCCACGAGGTGCGAACGTGCATGCCAGTAACGGCCAGCCCGACGGCTGTCCCTACGGCCAGCCCCACTGCAAGCCCCACGGCCAGCCCCGCGCCCAGCCCCGGCGAGGACGTTGCGAGCTCCGCGACGGCGTGCGGCATCTGGGTGGCCGCCGCGGCGTCGACGTCTGGGCTCGCCGCGGCGGCGTAGGCGAGCAGAGCGAGCGCCGGGCTTGCGGTTTCAGTCCCCTCCCTCCCTCGGTGTCCCTACCTTTCAATCGAGCCTGTCCTCCTACAGGAGGAGTTTCCCAAAATAGTCAAAAAATAGTCTGGGGACGATTTTTTGACTACTTTTGACCATTTGGAGTTTTTTTGGAGATATTTGGAATTTTTGCTCAAAAATCGGCCTGCAGGGGGACGCGGCTGACGTAACCCTACCTCGCGTCCCTCCCTCTCTCCCTTCCTCTGGCGTGTGACCTCCGCCCTTCAGCCCTGTGGGTTTGAGGCGTGCAGCTCAATCATGATGCCCAGTGGCTGTTACTAACTTCTCTTGGACGTGCGTGTCCGCGCAGAAGCTCTCGCGCGGCACGCGGCAGGGCGCGACGGGCGCCGGTGGGGTGCCTTCTGTTGAAGACGCTTCGCGTTCACCGCCCGCCCTTCCCAGTTCTCGCTGGGTGTGTCGAGGGTGGCAGAAAGCAGTGCTCAGGCGGCTCCAGACTTCCCGGGCGAGGCCCCCCGTGCCCTCCGACAGGCGGTGGGTCGGCGGGGACTCGCGCGGGGTCGCCGCGCGGTCTTGGGGCTCGGGTGTCCCTCTCCGAGGGTGTCTCGGGCGGCAGGGGCCTCCGAGGGGGACCGTGCGTTGGCGGACCGCGCGGTGAGGTCTCCTGGGGCTCCGAGGTCACCGCGCGGTTTGTCACCGCACGGTTCTGGGATCCCCCAAGACGGCGCGAGGGCCAGCGCAAGATATGGGCCCAAGGTGGCTTGGAGATGGCCCAGGAGAGGCCCGACGGGGCCCGAGAGGGCCCCGACAAGAAGGGGTCCAGAGAAGGGCCGAAGGTGGGCCCGAGGGGACCTGGCGGGCTTCTGGACGGCCCAAGCGTTAAGCCGGGGGCCTGCCCCTCCACAGGAGGAAAATTCAAAAATCGTAAAAACACAGTCTGGGGACTATCTACGAGTTTCGTCCATGTTGACTATTTTTGATTTTTCCTCCAAAGGCCAGTATCTGGGACTGTTTGGGTTTCGTTTGGGGGGCGAAGTTGGGACTAGGATTGTCGAAGATTGGTCCTGGAGCTCGTCCAGAAGCGGTGGCGAAAATTGCATGCTGACAAAATCTCCAGAGGAGCCCGAGAGTGAACTAGACGAGGGGTCCGGGCGACCCCCGTGGAGGCTAAAACCATCGATTTTCGAACGGGTTTTTGTTGTGTTTTTGAAAGTGCCACGTTGTCGACGAAATTGGGCCCAAGAGACGCTCTGGGGGGCCCGCGTGCCGACCCTGGAGACCAACAAGTGGCCCCGACGGGGCCAGCACGGAGCCGAGATGCGGCGCGAACGCTTACGGCGGCATCGGATACGGAACGTGTTCCTGGGGCCCAGAACCTGGCGCATTCCTCCCTGTTTCAGGGGGAGGCGGGTGGTCCACGTTTGCACCCCATCGGTCGCGAGCCCTGGGTTCCTGATGAGAAGGTATCCTTATCTAACGCCTCCACCGTACTGGGAACGGTCTGAACTTCGAGCTCTTCTTGGACGCCGTTTGGAAGCCATCGTTGGGACCGAAAGGGGATGGGGTGCCGCCGGGCGGCGGAGTGGCGGAGGCCTCTCGGCGGGGGGAAGGGGGGTGCGAAAGTCTTGTGTGGGGGCTCTCTCGCAGTCAAGTCTCAGGCGACCCTCAGCCCAGCGGGCGGGCGGATTCAAGAGGCTTGCGCCATTCCGCCGACTCCCACAGCAGAGAGTTCGTCAAGACTCGTGCCACCGTGCCTGGCCTGCCAGTCAGGAGCCTCGGGGATGCATGTGGGGTCTCCTGGAATACCACTTGGGACCGCCTGGAGGGCTCTTGGGGGCCTCTCGGGAGCCTCTTGGGTGCTTTTTGGGCGCCTCTTGGGGCCTCTTGGGGGCGCCTCGGGGGTCCCCGGGGAGCTGTTCGGGCCATCGCGGTGGGAAAGGCTCGAAATGTCAGGTAGCGCTGCCTCTCTTGGGCCCCTCCTGGGCCGTTGTGGGGGCCCCCGGGGCCGTTTTGGGGCCCTCTTGGGGGTCTCATGTGCGGTTTTGGGACAATCTTGGTCGTTCCTTGCGAAGTAGTGGGCGCTGTCAGGACGAAGGCGTGCATGTCGAACGTGCATCTTTTTCTGATGGAGTGGGGCGGGTTTTACCTCTTAGGGCCCTCTCGCCAGCCCTCTGGGAGCACTCCTGGGCCGCCTCGGGGACCTCGTAGGCCGTCTTGCAGCCATCTTGGACCGTCGTTGGGTCACCATAGGCTTGAGTCGAGCACGTCCCTCTACAGGAGGAAAATTAACAGATAGGCAAAAATAGTACGGGGACGTTTTTTTAAAGCATTTTTGTCATTCTTGGATAGTTTTGGACAATTTCTTATTCCAACATCTGCCTGTAGGAGGACATGCCCGACCTAACCACAGGCCGTCTTGACGCTCTCTTGGATTGTCTCTGCGCCCACTGGGCCGTCTTGGTGATCTCTGGATGCTCCCGGCAGCTCCCGCGGTGCGTCGGCGAGCCTGTGACCCCCCCCCAAGGCCTCGCCCGGGCCCCCCCCCGCGGGCTTCCCCCTGCGCCTTCCTCCCTCCCTCCCTCCCTCCCTCCCCCCTCCCTCCCTCCCTCGCCCCCTTCCTCACTCCCTCCCGCCCTGACTTGGAGGCGCCAGGTTGCGAGATGCGTGCCTGACGAACCCAACTACCTACAGGGAAGGGGGAAAGGGGGAGGGGGACAGCCAGTCATCTCACACGCCTTCACACGGCAGGTGCGGCATGCGCCGCCGGAGGTGTGCTTCTTTTTTGGAGATGGTGCCTGGCCATGTTCGCCCGGATTTGAACGGCTACCCGTCCCATTGGACGGGTGGCCTGAGGACTGGTTCTTTCGCGCGCAAAGGCGCCGGCCATACATTTTCACACAGCGCCCGGCAGGTGTGACAGGCGCCGCCAGAGGGGTGCATCTGTTTTGGGAATTAAGCCAGGCCATGTTCGCCTTGATTTGAACGGCTACCCTGCCCAATGGACGGGTGGCCCGAGGAATATGTTTTTTTCCGTTGCCCACGCCGATCGATGGGTGAGCTTGAGCATTTTGCGATGCTCGAAGGGTTGAGTAACTAGTGTACAGCATTGTTTTGTTTTCGAGGGGCATTGATGCAGACAGACATCGAATTCTCTGGAGAGTCTGAAGCCCTGGTAGGCCATGCAGCGCGCCAGTTCCAGGCTTTGGGCTCCTTGGCACGGGAGAGCGCTGGAGGTGCCCAAACCTCGTGGGAGAAATGTCTTCGCCAGCCAGATGGGACACTTCGCTGGCCAGATGGGACCCTTCCTCGGCGGACCGGCTGTTCGGCTGACCGGCTGTTGGTTGAGCCTCCCTGGGGATCCTGCGTTTTCCCAGCGATCGAGCCTTCTACCGAGCTTCCCTGGGGCTCCTGCATTTTCCCAGGGATTTGGCCTTCTATGGAGTCTCGCTTGAGCTATTGCGTTTTCGCTGTGATCGAGCCTTACATCGAGCCTCCCTGGGCCTCCGGGTTGCGTTTTCCCAGGGATCGAGTCTTGTATCAAGCCTCCCTGGAGCTCCTGCGTTTTCGCAGGGATCGAGCCTTCCATCGAGTTTCCCTGGGCTTCCCACGTTTTCCCAGGGATCGAGCCTTCCATCGAGCCTCCCTGGGCCTCGTACTTTTTGCCAGGGATCGAGCCTTCCTTTGAACCTCTCTGGGGCTCCCACGCTTTGCAAGGGATCGAGCTTCCCTGGGGCTCCTATGACTTCTCAGGGATCGGGCCGCCTATGGAGCCTCTCTGGACCTCCCACGTTTTCCCAGGGATCGAGACTCCTACCGACTCCAAGGTTGTCCAATGGATCGAGCGACCCCAGGTCTCGTTGTGTTACAGGTCCGCCCTCCTGTCGAGCTCGCCTGGGGCTCCTGCGCTTTCCCAGGGATCGCGCCGCCTACTGCCTTCTACGTTTTACACTGGATCGAGCCGCCCTTGGGTTCCCACGTTTTCCCAGGGATCAAGCCGTCCATCGAGCCTCCCAGGGTCTCCTACGTTTTCCCGGGGATTGGGGCTTCCCATGAAACCTCGCTGGGCCTGCCGACCTTTCCTAGGGTTCGGGCCCTCCCATGGAGCCTCCCTTGGGGCTCGTGCGTTTTCCCAGCCAGGCGTCGAGTCTCCTTCGGATCGAGCCTCCTTGGGCCTCCTGCGTTTGCCCAGGGATCGAGCCTCCCGTCGAGCCGCCCCATGACTCCCACGTTCTCCGAGGGAGCTGTGAAGGCCTGACGGCCCGTGCCGCCGACCCTGGAAGACATCGACGACGAAAAGGAGGGGGAAGAGGAGGAGAAGGAGGAGGAGGAGGGGGAGGAGGAGGCGGAGGTGGAGATATGGAGGAGGAGGAGGAGGAGGCGGAGGAGGAGGAGGAGGAGGTTTTCCCAGAGCCCTGAGCCGTCTACGTTTCCCCGGGGATCGAGCCTCTTATCGAGCCTCCCTGGGACTTTTACGTTTCCCGGGGGATCGAGCCTCGCTCGGGCCTCTTCTGTTTCCCTAGGGATCGAGCGTCCTATCCAGCCTTCCTGGGGCTGCTACGGTTTCTCAGGGTCAGCCCTCGAGCCTCCTTGGGCCTCCTACGTTTTCCCAGTGATCGAGCCTCTTACAGAATCCTACGTTGTATCGAGCCCCCTGTGCGGACTCGAGCCGAGCGCTCAAGCCGAGGGATCAAGCCTCCTTGTGCTTGCCGAGGGCTCAAGCCTCCAATCGAGCCTCCCTGGGGCACCCACGCTTTCCCAGCGATCGAGCCTCATACGGATTCCTACGTTTTGCACATGGATCCAGCCTCCCTGGCCTGGGACTCCTACGATTTCCCCAAGGGGACGAGCCTCCTGCTGACTCCCGAGCTTAGCAACGGAGCGGGGCTCTCTGAGCCTCCCACGTTTTCCCAGGGATCGAGACCTGTCGGATCTCCCTGGGTCTCCTACGCGTGCCGCACGAGTCGAGCCTCGTCCGGATGCCAATGTTCTACAATGGATCGAGCCTCCCTGAGCCTCGTACGTTTCCCCAGGGATCGAGACGTACCGAGCCTCCCTGTGCCTCCTACGCTTACCCTAGGGGTCGAGCCTACTATGGGCTCGTAGGTTTTACAATGGATCGAGCTTCCCTGGGCCTCCCATCGAATCTCCCTGGGGCTCCTACGTTTTCACACAAGAGTCGAGCCTCTTGTCGAGCCTCCATGGGGCTCCTACGCTTCCCAAGGGATCGAGCCTCCTACGGGCGCCCACGTTTTGCGAGGGATCGAGCCTCCATGGAGCTCCTACGCTTCCCATGGATCCAGGCTCCTGCGGACTCCCCATTCCTTACAGTGGACCGCGCCTCACTGGGGCTCGTACGTGCCCCCCCCGGGGTCCAATCTCCTGACGAGCCTCCCTGGGCCTTCGAAACTCCAATCGAGCCGCGCTGGGCCTCCCATCGAGCCTCGCTGAGACTCCTGCGTTTTCCCATGACTCAAGGCTCCCATCGAGCCCCCCCTGGGCTTCTACGTTTCCCCAGGGATCGAGCCTCTTATCGCTTCCCGGGGCCTCCTATGTTTTTCAGTGGATCGGGCCTCCTGTCCAGCCTCCCTGGGGCTCCTTCGGGCCCCCTGTATAGCCTCCCTTGGGCTCCTACGTTTGGCAAGGGGGCGGCCATCCTATCGAGCTGCGCTGGGGCTCCTACGTTTCCATAGTGATCGAGCCTCCTCGAGCCTCCCTGGCCCTTCCACGCTTTTCCAGCGATCGAGCCTCATGGGGCTCCCACGTATTGCGAGGGATCGAGCCTCGTATCTAGTCTTCCTGCGATTCCTGCGTTATCCCAGGGATCGAGCCTCCTACGGACTCCTTCGTTTGACAGTGGATCGAGGCTCCCTGGTCCTCCTAGGGACTCGAGTGCTCCAATCGAGCCTCCCTGGGCCTCCTGCGCTTCCCAGGAATCGAGCCTCCTACGGACTCCTGTATGCTACCATGAATCGAGCCTCCAATCGAGCCTTGCTGGGTCTCCTACGCTTTCCCAGGGATCGTCCTCTTACTGACACACCCCTGGGGCTCCTGCATTTTCCCAGGGCTCGAGCCTCATATCGGGCTTCGCTGGGCTTCCTTGCGCTCCCAAGGGATCCTCCTATGTTTTCTCAGGGATCGCGACACGAATTATCGTGCCTCCCTAGACCGCCCATATTTTCCGTATCGAATCCTCCTGCCCAGTTTCCTTGGGCATCCCGCATTTTCTCAGGGATCGAGCTCTCTTGTCGAGCCTCTCTGGGCCTCCCACGTTTTCCCAGGGATCGAGCCTTCTGTGGAGCCTCCCGGGGCCTCCCACGTTTTGCCAGGGATCGAGTCCTCCTCTCGGGCCTCCCTGGGCCTCGCGCGTTTTCCCGGGGATCGAACCTCCTGGGACCCCCTGCGTTTTATGATGGATCGAGCCTTCTTGAGGTTCCCGCGTTTTCCCAGGGATCGCGCCCTCCTACAGATCCCCACGGGTCGAGTCCTTACATCGAGCCTCCTTGGAGGAGGAGGAGGAGGAGGAGGAGGAGGAGGAGGAGGAGGAGGAGGAGGAGGAGGAGGAGGAGGCGGAGGCGGAGGCGGAGGAGGAGGAGGAGGAGGAGGAGGAGGAGGAGGAGGAGGAGGAGGAGGAGGAGGAGGAGGAGGAGGAGGAGGAGGAGGAGGAGGAGGAGGAGGAGGCCTCCTCGGGCCTCCCGCGTTCTCTCGGGGATGGAGTCTTCCTGCAGACTCCTGCGTTTTGCAGCGGATCGAGCCTTCCTGGGCCGTTGCGCTTTCGCAGGGGCCGAGCCTCCTGCTGAGCCTCTCCTGGTGTCCTGCGCTCTCCCAGGGACCGACTCCTCCCATCGAGCCTCGCTCTCTCGGGGATCGAGTCTTTTGTCAAGGCTGGTCCTGGGCCTCCTGCGCTTTTCCTGGACCCGAGTCTCCAGAGGGAAAAACACGGACACAACTAATCGTCGACTCCCAGGATAGTATGGGAAAATATGGGACTTGGGGGGGAAGACGAAAATCCATAAAGTATTGAAAAATATAGGGAATTCTTGGATTTGTATGTATTTATTTGTGTGTCCCTGGGCTCCTTGAAGTTCTCCTCTCGAGCCTCCCTGGGCCTTCCACGTTTTCCCAGGGCTCGCGTCCTCCAACGGACACCGAGCCTCCGTGGGCCCCCGCGTCTCCTCCCGGGCACGGGGCCCTCCCTGCGGACTCCTGCGTCTTCTGCACTGGCTCCGGCCTCCCTGGGCCTGCTGCCTTCACCCAGCCGGGGGCGGCAAAGAGGGGGGTGATGACTAGGGGGGTGTAGATGTCATTGCGGGGGGCATGATATCTCCCCAGATTTAATGGCGCCTCTTCGTATTTCAAGACGTCCCTGCCCCCCCCCCGGTGCCGCGCACATGCCGCCGGCCACGATTTGGGCCTCCCCCCCTCTTGGACGCCCCCTCTTGGCCGCCCCGACCTAGGGATCGAGTGTCCAGCCGATGCTCCCTGGGCCCCCCGCGCTGTCCCAGGTGCTCGGGTCCTCCCATGGAGCTCCCCCCCTCCATTTCCCTAAGACCGAGTCCGCCCACGGACTCCCACGTTTCATAATGTATCGAGCCCGCCTCGGCCTGCCACGTTTTCCCAGGGATGGGGCTTTCCCAGGGATCGGGTCCTCCTATCGAGTCTTTTCAGGGATCGAGTCCTCTACCGAGCATCCCTGGGCCTCCACGTTTTCCCAGGGATCGAGTCCTCCTCTCGAGCCTTCCTGGGCCTTGTACGGTTTCCCAGGGATCGAGCCTCCTCCGCTTTCTCTGAGGTCCTACGCTCTCCCAGGAATCGAGTCCTCCTGTCGAGCCTCCCTAGGCCTCACACGTTTTGCCAGGGATCGATTCCTGCCGAACCTCCCTGAATCTTTCACGTTTTCCCATGGATCGAGCCTCCCACGCTTTCCCGGAGGTCCCACGCTTTTCCAGGGCTCGAGTCCTCCTGTCGAGCCTCCCTGGGCCTCCCACGTTCTCCCAGGGGTCGAGCCTCCTGCGAACTCCTGCGTCTCGCGCTGGGCCCTCCCGTTCGAGCCTGCCTGGGCCTGCCGCGTTTCCCCAGGGGTTCGGGTCCTCCCATCGAGCCTCGCTGGGTCTCCCACGTGCTCCCAGGGATCGAGTCCTCCGAGCCTCCTGTCGAGCCTCCCTGGGGGCTTCTGCGCCTCTCCTGGGGGGATCGAGTCCTCCCTCCCCCCTCCCCCCTGCCCCCTTCCCTCCTCCTGCTGCTCCTCCTGCTGCTGCTCCTCCTCCTCCTCCTCCTCTTCCAGTCCCTCTCCTTATACATCACCTCTACCTGTCGTACCGCGAGGCCAGTCAGAAGGGCGGGCTGGGCGTTCCGCCAAGGACTTCCTCACCATCTATGAGCCTGAAGCTTGCACGTCGGCAACAGTTTCATAGAAGGAGGGCGGACCGCTTCTGAGTTGTGACTCTCGCCTTGGCGCCGCGCGCGTCCGTCTTAAACATTTGCAAGAGTTTCGCGGATTGAAGGCGGGCCGATTTCAAGATGTGGCTCTCGCCTTAAAGCGCCGCGTACATCCGTCTCAATTATACCTGGCGAAGGACCCAACCATGTACAGTTGTGAGTAACGCAGTTGTGAGCATCGTCTTCGGTGGATCTTTCTATGTGGCCACGAACCGTGTGTGGTGTGTGTGTGTGTGTGTGTGTGCGTGTGTGTGTGCGTGTGTGTGTGTGTGTGTGTGTGCCGAAATGGGTGCCACGGACGCATGCGAACAGTGCCACTGTGACCTTCGGTGGGGCTTCCTATGGGGCCACGACATATGTGACGGGTGTGCCGAAATTGGTGGCGGGGACGCATGCGGACCCTGCAGCTGGGGCCTTGGCTAGAGCTCCTCATGGGGCCTCGAAACGTGTGAGAGGTGCGCCGAAATTGGTTGCAGGGACGCGTGCGAACGGTGCCACTGGGACCTTCGGCGGGGCACCCTGAGGGGCCACGAAA
Organism: Prorocentrum cordatum; assembly: GCA_963575745.1. Lineage (NCBI taxonomy): Eukaryota > Dinophyceae > Prorocentrales > Prorocentraceae > Prorocentrum > Prorocentrum cordatum. The sequence continues at coordinate 37,357 of CAUYUJ010002516.1, forward strand.
TATGTGAGGGGTGGGCCGAGCTTGGAGTGGAACTGCATGCGGAACCTGCCACTGGGACCTTTGGTGGAGCACTGAGGGGCCACGAAGCGTGTGAGGTGTGCGCCGGCGTGGGGGTGGAATTGTATGCGGACCCTGCCACTGGGGCCTTCGGCGGAGCACCCTCTGGGGCCACGAAACGTCTGAGGGGTGCGCCGAAATAGAAGTCGAACTGCATGCGGACCCTGCCGCTGGGGCCTTCGGCGGAGCACCTTGTGAGGCCACGGAACGTGTTGGGGGTGTTCCAAACTGGACGTGAAATTGCATGCAGACCTTGCCACTGGGGCCTTCGGCGGAGCACCCTATGGAGCCACGAAACGTGTGAGGGGTACGTCGACATGGGGGTGGAACCGAATGCGGACCCTGCCGCTGGGGCCTTCGGCGGAGCACCCTCTGGGGCCACGAAATGTGTGAGGGGTGCGCCGAAATTGAAGTGGAACCGCATGCGGACCGTGTCACTGGGACCTTAGGCGGAGCACTCTATGGGACTACGAAGCGTGTGAGAGGTGCGCCTGAAATGGGGGTGGAACTGCATGTGCCCCCTGCGACTGGGGCCTTCAGTGTAACACACCATGGGGCCACGAAGCGTGTGAGGGGATGCGCTGAAATTCAAGTGGAACAGCAGACAGACCCCGACAGTGGGACCTTCTGTGGAGCACCCCATGGGGCCACGAAGTGTGTGAGGGGTGCGCCGACATGGGGGAGGAACTGCATGCGGACCCTGCCACTGGGACCTTCGGTGGAGCACTCTAGGGGGCCACGGAATGTGTGAGAGGTGCGTCGGAGTGGGGGTGGAACTGCATGCGGACCCTGCCACTTGCACCTTTGGCGGAGCACCTTATAGGGTCACGAAACGTGTGAGGAGTGCGCCGACATGGGGATGGTACTGCATGCAGACTCTGCCACCGGGGCCTTCGTCGGAGCACCCTGTGAGATATGAAACGTGTAAGGGGTGCGCCGACATTTGGGTGGAACTGCATGCGGACCCTGCCACTTGCACCTTTGGTGGAGCAACCTGCGATGCCACGAAGCGTGTGAGGGGTGCGCCGACATGGAGGTGGAACTGCATGCGCCCATATGATGCCGATGAAGACGTGCGGAGGGCAGAGGCAAGGGATGGGAGGAGGGAGGAGGGGAAGGAGGAGTAGGAGGAGGAGGAGAAGGAGGAGGAGGAGGAGGAGGAGAGGGACGCGGGGCGCTGTCTCTTCAAAACGAGAACCCAACACCACAGGATGGTTGGGACAAATGGCAAGACTTTCGCGGATTGACGGCGGCGTGTGTGTGTATATATATATATAAGTAACTATTATCAACATGTGGCTTTGCCTTAGCGCCCCGCACATTCGTTTCAAACATTGTACAAGAGTGCCACGGGTCCCCATGATCAATATGTACCAGCAGTGGTATTTTGGAGCGGTTCAGGACTGTCAGGGCGCAACGTTGTCGTTGATTTGCGGTGTTGAAGTCCCAGGAATGGTGTTCTGGCACGATTCAGGATTTTCAAGACGCAACAGTCAGGTTGATTCGTGACGTTGAGGTTCCGAGAATGATGTTTGGGCTCGCTTCAAGATCTTTGCACGATTGCCTCCCAACGGGGCACTTCCCTCAGAGGAAATTGAACATTTGTAGGGACCTGTGAAGAGGGAGCTTGGAGGGAAGGTTTATTCCAACATCGTTGATGAGTCTTGGGTTTACACTGGTCCATCCCCCTCCTCTCGTTGTCGTCCTCCTCCTCCTCCTCGGCTCCCTCCTCCTGCTGCTCCCTCCCCCTGTCTCATTCCTCTTCGTCCTCATCCTCGGCTCAGCTCCCCCTCCCCCTCCCCCTCCCCCTCCTCCTCCTCCTCCTCCTCCTCCTTCCCCTCCTCCTCCTCCTCCTCCTCCTCCTCCTCCTCCTCCTCCTCCTCCTCCTCCCCTCCTCCTCCCCCTCCTCCTCCTCCTCCTCCTCCTCCTCTCCTCCTCCGCCTCCTCCTCCTCCTCCTCCTCATCCTCCTCCTCCGCCTCCTCCTCCTCCTCCTCCTCCTCCTCCTCCTCCCCCTTCCTCCTCCCCCTCCTCCTCCTCCTCCCCCAGCCTCCTCGGCTCAGGTGCTACGGCGACGGCGCCCGGCTGGTGCTGATCGCCGCTCCCGAGCTCCAGTGCGCCGGCGCTTCGTCCGCGGGCGAGGAGGGGCGAATCCCTGCCCTCCTCTCCCTCCCTCCCCCCCCCTCCCTCCCTGCCACCCTCCTCCCCTCCCTCCCCCCTCCCTTCCCCTCCCTCCTCCTCCCCTCCTCTGGGCGCCTCCGGGCGGCGCGGTGCGCCCGCGCTGGGCGCGCCGTGGCCATGGAGGGCGGCGACGGCTCCCGGGCCCCGGCAGCCTCCTCCCCGCGGGCGCCGGGGTTCTTGCCGCTCCCTGCGCCCGAGTGGCCCGCCCTCGGGCTCTTTCCCCCCTCTGCCTGCCGAGCCCCATCGCCCGCCCCAATTAGCGGCCCCTCCAGAGGCCGCCCAGGCCTCGCGCCCAATACCGCCAGGCGCGTGCCCAGCTGGGGCTGGCGGCCCGCGCCCGCCCTTGTCAGCGGGTCGCTCGTGGGTGGCTCCTCGCCCCCTGGCGCCAGGCCACCCCCCTTGCCCTTCGCCCTGCGCGGGTCGCACGGGGCCCCCTTGGCGCTCTGCCCTCGTCTCTGATCTCGGGGTCTCAGGGGCGTCCGAAGAGTTTCACCGCCGTGTCTGCTCTTCCGCGGCGCCCCGCCCGGCGGCCTTCGCTCGGCGCGAGGCGCCGCTTGGGCTCCTCATTTGCCGCGTGGCTGTCGCGGGCCATCTCTTTCGATTGCCCGCCTGCCCTCTGCTGCCCCTCCGCCTCGGCCTTCCGGCCCTGCGGCCCGTGGCCGGCGGCGCCCCTCCCGGCCTGGGGTCGGCTGACCTCCTGGTCACCCCCCACCGTGCGGGCCCCTCCCCGGCGGCCCCCAATCGGAGTCCTCCTGCTCGCCGAACTTGCGACAATTAGTCGCCTCCCGTCCGCCTCTGGCGCGACTCCCCCCTGCGGGCGCCGGCGCTCTTGCTGGCTCCCTGCGCCCAGGAGGCCCGCCCTCGGGTTCTTTCCCCCCGCTGCCTGCCGGGTATCATCGCCCGCCCTCCCCGTGGCCCCTCCAGAGGCCGCCCCGGCCTCGTGCCCCGTGCCGCCAGGCGCGCGCCCAGCTGGGGCTGACGGCTCGCGCCCGGCCTCCCAGTGCGCCCTGACCGCTTGTGGCCCTTCGCTTCCTGGCGCCGGGCCCCCCCCCGTGTCCCTCGCCCTGCGTGGGTCGCTCGGGGCCCCCCCTGGAATTCTGCCCCCGTCTCTGACTCGTATTCTCTGGGGCGTCCGAGGCGTTTCATTGCCGTGGCCTTCTCCCCCGCGGCGCCCCGCCCGGCGGCCTTTGCCCTGCTCAAGGCGCCGCCTGGGCTCCCCCTTGTCGCGTGGCTGGCGCGGACTTCCCTCTCGGTTCTCCGCTCCGCCTCGGCCTTCCGGCCCTGCGGCCTGCGGCCCGCGGCGCCCTTCCCCGGCCTGGGGTCGGCTGACCTCTCGGTCGCCCCCGCGCGGGTTCCTCCCCGACGGTCCCCTAGCGGGGTCCTCATGCCAGCGGTGCGCGTGCGCCCGCCTGCACCCACCTGGCCGGCATGCAGTCTCGGCGCCTGTCCTTGACGGTGTCTGGCGATCCGGACTCTGGTCCGTTGAGCGCCTGCTTGGCGTTGGTCGATGTCTGCCGGTGCGTGCGCCACGGCCGCCACTTGCATCAGCGGTGCCATTGGTCCTGGCGCTGGAGTTCGCGGTGTGTTCTGCCGGTGGTCTCCACCCTCTGCACGTTCGAGGTGTCGTTCAACCTTTTGAATTCCTGCCATTTTGGCGATGCAGCTCGCCTAGAAGTTCTTCCCGGTCTGTGGCGCCCTCCTCTGGGCGACAGCGAGGCCCGCCTCCTGCTTGTTCCTCCCCCCGCCGTCCTCCCCTCTTGTCTTTCTTTTCCTCTCCCGTTGCGCGTAATTTAGGCCGCCGCAGTCGCGATCAAAAAGTATCCCCACCAGCCCATCCCCAAACCACAGTTTTTGCGAAGCATACCGACTGTCGTGATTTTCGCGCGTACCTCTTCCTGCCCTCGCCTATCTCCTCTTGTTACTTCTAATTCCTACTTGCTTATTCCTCCTTGTGGGAGGAGTGGGGCGAGGACGGGGCGGAGGAGGAGGAGAAAGAGAAGACGGCGGGATGAGAGAGGAAAAGAGCGACGATGACGACGATGACGACGTTGGCGATGACCACGACAATGACGACGCACCCAACGACGACGCTGAAGACGACGACCACGAATACACAACGCCGATCACGACGACGAAGGAGGAGGAATACATAAGGCGAACAGAAAAGCCTTAAGCCTTTTGAGTGAGTCTCAGAGTCTCCTCTGGTTCCTCTTGGACGAGCAAAGGAAGAGGATGATGAGGAGGAGTAGCAGGATGAGCAGGAGGCGGAAACGGAGGCGGAGGAGGAGGCGGGGGAGAGTGAGGAGGAAGGAGGGAGGAGGAGGCTGAGGCGGGGGAGGAGGAGGAGGAGGGGAGGAGGAGGAGGAGGAGGAGGAGGAGGAGGAGGAGGAGGAGGCTGATACGGAGGAGGAGGAGGGAGGAGGAGGAGGAGAGGAGAGAGAAGGAGGAGGAGGAGGAGGAGGAGGAGGAGGAGGAGGAGGAGGAATAGGAGGAGGAGGAGGAGGAGGAGGAACAAATGACGATCAGAAGAGCCTCTTCGGATGTCTCTTGTTTTTTGAGGCCTCTCGAAGTGTCTGGGGGACATCATGGGTGCCTCGAAAATCCGCTTGAAGCCTCTGGGGGGGCCTCTTGGGAGCCTCTTGGAAACCTCTTGGGCGCCACTTGGGGCCGTCTGGGCACCTCCTGGGGCCCTCATGGGGCGCCCTTGGGAGCCTTGGGGACGCTCTTGAAACCATCTTGGAGGACATCGATCAAACAGGAGGGGTTCCCTAATTAGCGCTGCCCCTCGGGAACCCCCAAAATGGTCTCTTGGGGCGCTTTTGGGGCGCTCTTGGAGCGCTCATCGGCGCTCTTGGGGCCGTCTTTGGGCTCTCTTGGGCCTCTCTTGGGGCCCTCTTGGGCCATCTTGGAGCCATCTTGAGGCCTCGGAAGGCAGTCGAAAACGAAGGGGCGACGATGCACACATTATTGCCTGTCCTCCGGTTTTTGAAGAATTTTGGCTCCTCCTTGACGGTCTCGGAAGCCCCTCGGAGCCGTCTTGGAGCGGTATTGGGGCCTTTTGGAGCATCTTGGGGGCCATCTTGAGGCATCTTAGGCTATCTTAAGCCATCTTGGAGCTCATCTTGGGCTCTCCAAGGCGCTCTTGGAGCAGCCTTGGGCCATTCTGACCGCTCCAATTACGAACGACCCCCCCGTCCAGGTCCAGGGGAGGGGGTGGGGGGAGAGGTCAAGAGTCTCCCTCCCCACCCGCAAGCCGTCACGCTCACTCCCGCCCGCCCTCTCAACACATACGCAGCACCCGAACCTGGCCAGAGCCGCAGCATATGCAGCAGTCGTCTTTGGACGGGAAGGGGCGCATCCGCCGCCGCCGCCGCCCGCCGCCGCCGCTGCCGCGCCGCCGCCGCCGCCGCCGCCGCCGCCGCTGTCCGCCGCCGCCCGCTGCCGCCGCCGCCGCCGCTGCCGCCCCCGCTGCCGAATCGCTGCCGCCGCAGCCGCTGCCGCCGCAGTCGCTGCCACAGTCGCTGCCGCCACCGCCGCCGCCGCCGCCGCCGCCGCCGCCCCCGCAGCCGCGCCGCCCCCGCCGCCGCCACAGCCGCAGAAGTCGCAGCCGCTGCCCCCGCCGCAGCCGCCGCAGCCGCCGCCGCCGCCAAGTTTTTTGTTTCTTTGACAGGGGTGGTGGGGGGATACAGCATCGGGTTCGCTGCGCATGCTCCGAATTTGGAGGCAGAGTGTGTTTTGTATTGTTTTTTAAAAGGGATGTTGGGGGCAGAATGTGTTTTGTATTGTTTTTGCAACGGGGTGGTGGTGGGGGGGCCCGCATGGACTTGGGTTGGCTCCTCGTCGCCTGGGGGAGGGGGTGTACACCAATAGGGAACAGTGATAACCCCCTCCCCGAAGGGAAAGGATGGGCGTTTGAAGAGCTCCCTAGACCACCTACGCCCAGAGGGCTAGCCGAATTAAGAATTTGCAGCATTTTCACGGGTGGAGAGCGGCTGGTTTTCAGATTGTGATTTTCGCTTCAGCGCCGCGCGCATTCGTTCAAACAAAATATTCAAGGGTTTCATGGACGGAGGGCGGGTCGTTGTCAAACTGCGGCTCTCGCCTCATCGTCGTGCGCACTCGCTTCAAATATTTGCAGTATTTTCACACATGGATGGCGGGCTGTTTTCAAAATGTGGTTCCCGCCTCAGCGCCGCGTGCATTCATGTGTACTTCATTGCAGCAGTTTCACGGGTGGAGGGCGGGTGGTTTTCAGAATGTGGTTTTCGCCTCAGTGCCGCGCGCATTTTCTTGTTTGCTATATGCAAGAAGTTCACGGGTGGAGGGTGTGTGGTTTTCAAAAGGTGTTTTTTTTGCGTTCGCGCCGCGCGCATTATTTTTTGTGTGTTGTTGATTTTTGTTCGTTTTTTCCGATCGATTTATGTTTTGTTTATGTTGGATGATGCAATGTTTTCACGGATCGAGGGTGGGTCGTTTTCAACATGCGGCTCCCGCCTCGGCGCCGCGCACATTCGCTTTGACACATTGCAGCAGCTTCGCGGATGGACGGCGGGCTGTTTTCAAAGTGTGGTTTTCGCTCAGCGCCGCGCGCATTCGTTTGTACACATGCGGCGATCTCACGGATGGAGGGCGGGTGGTCTTTCACATGTGGTCTTCGCCCCAACGCCGCCGGAGTTTCACGGGTGGATGACGGATCCTTCTCAAAACGCGGCTGTCGCTTTAGCGCCGTGCACATTCGTCTTCAGGGCTTGCAGCATTTTCAAGGGTTCTCATGGTTAACGTCCCAGAAGTGGTGTTTATGAGGGCGCAGCTGTCACCTTGTTTCGCGGTGTTCAGGTCCCAGAACATGGCATGTTGATGCGATTCAGGATAGTCAAGACGCAGCAGTAACGGTAATTCGTGGCGTTGAAGTCCCAGGAATGGTGTTTTGGCACGGTTTAGAATTTCCAACGGGGCATCCCCTCCAATGACCTGAACCCTTGTAGGGGCCTATGATATGGGAGCTTGGAGGGAGTGTTGCGAAATCGTTGATAGGTCTTGGGTTTGCACTGGTCATCCTCCTCGTCCTCCTCGTCGCCCTCCTCCCTGGGTGCCCTTCCAGGCGCCCGCCTCTCTCCCGCGCGCGCGCGCAAAGCCCGCGCCACGCGAAACACAGGAGCGGCTCGCGCTCGGGGCCGATCCCGAGGGCGACCTCGCCGCCGCGGCCAGCGGGGCCGACGACTTCCCCACGGCCGACGACGAGGCTTTTCTCTCGGGGGGAGGGTGGGTGGGTGGGGGATGCTGGGGGTGGATGATGATGCTAATGCTCATGGCGACGGTGACGGTGGCTGTGATGATGATTATGATGATGTTGATGATGCTGCTGATAATGATGGCGATACTGATGATGGTTACCATGATCTTGACGATGATGGTGATGGTTATGATGGTGCTGCGCTGTCTGTGACTGGTGGTGATGGTGGTGGTGATGATGATGAAAACGGTGATAGTGGTTGTGATCCTGATGGTTATGGTAGTTGTGATGCTGCTGAGACTGAGGGTGGTAATGAAGAGGAAGAAGAAGCTGATGACGATGATGCTGATGATGACGATGACGATGGCGATGACGATGACGATGCTGATCTTGATGATGATGATGATGATGATGATGATGCTGATGATGATGATGATCATGATCACGATGATGCTGATGATGCTGATGATGATACTGCTGAAAAGGATGATCAGTATGATCATGATGATGTTGCTGCTGCTGATGATGGTATATATATGTATGATGATGCTGCTGATGATGATGCTGCTGCTGATGATGACGATGATGAGGAGGATGAGGATGAGGATGATGCTCATGATGATGATGATGATGATGCTGATGATGATGATGATGCTGATTCTGAGCATGATTATGGTGATGATGCTGCTGATGACGATGATGGTGATGATGACGATGCTGCTGTTGCTGCTGATGATGATGCTGTTGATGTCGATGCTGATGATGATGATGATGATGATGATGATGATGATGATGATGATGATGATGATGCTGGTGCTGGTTCTGGTGCTGCTGCTGCTGATGATGATGATGATTATGATGATGATGATGATGATGATGCTGATGATGATGATGATGATGATGATGATGATGATGATGATGATGATGATGATGATGATGATGATACTGATCATGCTGATTCTGATGATTATGCTGAGGCTGATGATGCTGCTGCTGCTGATGATGATGATGGTGATGATGTTGGTGATGGTTAGCTGATCCCCCCTGCTCGATGCTCCCTCCGGGCTCGCACCTTGTTTTTCGTAGCAGGGAAAGTCTTCCTCAAATCTGATTGTTGACCCCCGGTTTACAACAACAGCGGCTTCCGCCCGATATGTCCTCACAATCTAGTTTACAATCGTACTCTCGCGCGGGACGTGGTCAGACTTGATGCAGGCATTGTGCTCTGGCGTGGTACTTCCTCGCAATTTATTGCGGCGCCGTGCCCCCAAGACTCGAGGAATCACGCTCTCGCTTCAGATTTCCTCACGATTTACTTGGGAATCGTCCGAGACTTCCACGCGATTCATGCAGGACTCACGCTTCAGCAGCCCGCCTGCTCGACCCAGCCGCCTGGGCCCGCCCGCCTGACTTGCCAGTTAGGGTCCGCCCGCCCGACCCGACCGTCTGGTGCTGCCGCATGTACTCCTGCTCCTAACCCCCTCCTGCCAATCTCTTTTGTGTTCTATCCTTCTCCCTCCCCCTTGTCTCTTCCATCCTCCTTTAGGTTCCCCGTCGTAAGGACTGCGCCAGCTACACATGGCCGGCAAGGAAGATGTGCCCCCAAGGGGTGCGCACGATCGAAGACGAAGTGGGCGGGCCTCGAAGGTTTTGGACGTCACGTGTTGAATGGCACGCGAGCAGACAGGAGCGACAAAATTCAAAATGATGGTCAAGCAGTGGGGAAGCGTCCTTGCGCGCCTATAGGCCCACCAAACAATGCTCTTACGAACCTTTTGTGGTTTCTACGAAATGTTCTTAGAACATTTCCGGCTTCGACTGCCTTTGCCACATCGGGTTTATGTTCTAAGAACATTGTTTCTATCTTAGAACATTTCTTGGTTCGAACATTCTACTAGAACTCGTAGGCCTATAGGAAGGCTGGGACGGTCGGTCCTTGCTCCCTGCTCAATGTGGTTGTTGAGGTCTCATTTCTGAAGAATTATTATGGCTCATCCCCCCCACATGTGACCATTGTGTGTTTTTCAACTAAAGTGCTCCTCCCTGGGCTCGCACCCGGGTTTTGTGAGCACTAGTATAGAATTCTTGGTAAGAGACGCTTCAAGTAAATCATCCTTACGAAGGAAGGAAAACTTAGTACGTAATCCTTCCTAAGGGAACCTGAGCAACAAATTCATACTAAAGTTCTTTTAGTAAGGATTCTTTATGCATTGTCCCTTAGCACGGATTCTTTATTCAGGTTCCCTCAGCAAGGATTTCGTATTCGGGTTCCATGAGTCTGGATTTTTATTCAGGTTCTCTTAGTTACTAAGCCTCTTTTTGTGAGGGTTCTTTACATGTTCCCCTAGGCAGGATTCTTTAGTAAGTTTCTCTTAGTCGGGATTATATACTAAGCGTATCTTAGCAAGGATTCTTAACGAAGGCTCCCTCAGGAAGGATTTTCTGCTAAGGGTTCTCTAACAAGGATTATTCACTAACAGTGGTTCTTTTAGTAAGGACTCGCTACTAAGGGTTCCGTAGTAAGGATTTCCCACTAACGGTTTCTTAGTCAGGGTTCTTCGCTAAGGTTCCCTTAATCAGGATTTGTTTTAAGGACTCCTTAGTAGGGATTCCTTTCTACGGTTCCCTTCGTAAGGATTATTCGTAGGGATTCTTTTCTAAGCGTGCATTAGATGCCGAGCTTTCGTGCGGACGACATGGCCTGGGAGGTTTCGGCGCTTGCAGGCGCCTTAGCTTCGTCGACGGGACCTGGCAGCCGAATTAATTCCTGCTGGAGGCCGGTCCGATGCGATGCGGTGCTCTCCCACCCCTTCCCCAGAGGGGGCGTCAGAAACCCAGCGTACGTCCCGTGGGGAGCGACGGGGAAGCTTGCCAGATTTTGAAGGGGTTTAAATGCCGGCGTTTGTTGTTGTCGTCGTCGTCGTTGTTGTTGCTGTTGCTGTTGCTGTTGCTGTTGCTGTTGCTGTTGCTGTTGCTGTTGCTGTTGTTGAACATTATTAATTCTAAAGAATAATTATTGTTGGGACCCCTGGTGCACGGCCCCCCTGCGCCGCCCAGGCCGCAGCTACATTTTCATCATTTTCGTGAGGAAGCCTCAGGTAATACGATGTCATCAAGATCCGGTTGTTTTGTTGTAATCCGTTTTCCCTTGCAAAAAACACTATAAAATGACATTTCTTGTTCTAATATAATCAAATTTCAAGAATCCCTTGCAAAAAATAAGGTAAAGTGGACATTCGCGCGCGCAAGACGAAATCCTTCCAAAAGCTTAGTGTTCGGAGCGATTTTAACATAAAAACATCAAAAAACCAATGGTTTTTCAACAAAAAAATGTCAAAATCTCATCCCGCGCGCTCTTGCGGATTCGTAGGAAACCCAACACTTTTTAAACATTTCTGTCAAACGGGCTTTTGCGAGCAACTTTTTCGAACTTCTGCGACAACGGTTGCGCACCTGCCAGGGCCATCATCCCTGTCAAATAATACCATGCGGGACACATTCGTTTTTTCTTCGCGCGCGCACGCCGAAATCTCCAAAAACCATTGGGCTTCTTAAGAATTTTAGCACCGCGCATCATAAAATCACACGAATCGCACCGTAGGTCCTCGAAAAACACCTGCACGACTTTTCAAAATTTCTACCCGCGCGCGCTGTCCGAATCTGTGGGTGTACGAACGTAGGCTTAACAACTTCTGTGGGTGTGTACTCCACGCCAGTGTAGTAGCCACGGTCGTCCGCAGGCCACGAAGTGAAGTGTCCGAACGTCATAGGGCGGGAAGCTGGGTGTGGGTGGTGGCGAAGAGTCGTGTGGATATTTGGTAGAGCTTGCACTGCCCCCCCACAAAGTGGGGGTATTGGCTGGCGTCGCATGAAAACCCTGGCACTGGTGAGAACACTGAGCGTTCGGGTAAAGTGATTGTTGTTGTTGTTGTTGTTGTTGTTGTTGTTGTTGTTGTTGTTGTTGTTGTTGTTGTTGTTGTTGTTGTTGTTGTTGTTGAACATTATTTATTCTAAAGAATAATTATTGTTGGGCCCCCTGGTGCGCGCCCCCCCTGCGCCGCCTAGGCCGCAGCTACATTTTCATCATTTTCGTGAGGAAGCCTCAGAAAAGAGGGTGTGTACAGGATCCGGTTGTTTTGTTGTAATCCGCTTTCCCTTGCAAAAAACAATAGAAAATGACATTTCTTGTTCTAATATAATCAAATTTCAAGAATCCCTTGCAAAAAATAAGGTAAAGTGGACATTCGCGCGCGCAAGACGAAATCCTTCCAAAACCTTAGTGTTCGCAGCGATTTTAACATAAAAACATCAAAAAACCAATGGTTTTTCAACAAAAAATGTCAAAATCTCATCCCGCGCGCTCTTGCGGATTCGTAGGAAACCCAACACTTTTTAAACATTTCTGTCAAACGGGCTTTTGCGAGCAACTTTTTCGAACTTCTGCGACAACGGTTGCGCACCTGCCAGGGCCATCATCCCTGTCAAATAATACCATGCGGGACACATTCGTTTTTTCTTCGCGCGCGCACGCCGTCGTCGTCGGCCGCGGGGCCCTGAATAGTAGCCACGGTCGTCCGCATGCCACGAAGTGAAGTGTCCGAACGTCATAGGGCGGGAAGCTGGGTGTGGGTGGTGGCGAAGAGTCGTTTGGAAATTTGGTAGAGCTTGAACCGGCCCCCCCACAAAGTGGGGGTATTGCCCGCCTCCTATGAAAACCCTGGCACTGGTGAGAACGGAGTGTCCCCACGTGCTAGTAATTGTTGTTGTTGTTGTTGTTGTTGTTGTTGTTGTTGTTGTTGTTGTTGTTGTTGTTGTTGTTGTTGGCATCAACGCCTATGTGTGCCCCGTCCCCGGAGGGGGGGGCAGCAGGCCAGCAGGCCAGCACCCGCACCCACACCGACGCCGACGCCCACGCTCACGCCCGGGGGGGGGGCGGGCAGCAGGCCAGCGCTCGCACCCTCACCGACGCTTACGCCCGCGCCCACGCCCACGCCCACGCCCACGCCCACGCCCGCACCCACATCCACGCCCACGCCCACGCCCACGCGCAAGCCCGCGCCCACGCCCACGCGAACGGGCCAATTTCGGAGCACTCCTGACACGTTTCGTGGCCCCACGAGGGGTCTCCACGGGATGCCTCGGGCCAATTTCGGGGTACCCCACGCGTTTCGTGGTCCCGCGAGGGGTCTCCACGGGATGCCTCGGGCCAGTTTCGGGGTACCCCTCACACGTTTCGTGGCCCCACGAGGGGTCTCCACAGGACGCTCCAGGCCCATTTCGGAGCATCCTTCGCACGTCTCGTGGCCCCACGAGGGGTCTCCACGGGGCGCCTCGGGCTCATTGCAGTGCACCTTTCACGCGTTTCGTGGCCCCACGAGGTGTCCCCACCGAAGGCAACGCGAGTCATTTCGGATGCCTCGGGGCTATTTTGGAGCACCCCTCAAAAGTTTCGCTGCCGTTCGAAGGTCTTCACGGGGCGCCTCGCGCTCATGTCGGAGCACCCCTCGCAAGTTCCGTAGCCCCTCGCACGGTGCAATGCCCTTGTGGAGTCTCCGCGGGGCGCCTCGGGCCGGCCCACTTCGGATCACCCTCGCACGTTTAGTGGTTCCACGGGGTTCGCCACGGGACGCTCCAGGCCCATCTCGGAGTACCCTTCACATGTTTCGTTGTCCCACGATGGGTCTCCACGGGACGCCTCGGGCTAATTTGGGGGCACCCCTCACACGTTTCGTGGCCTCATGAAGGGCCCCCACCGGAGGCGTCGATTGATTCTCATGCCGAAACAGCTTCCCCTTTTGGGGGGAACTCGTTCCACCTTGTCTCGCCCATCCACCTTTCTGATAATGCGTGCTCATTGTCTTCATGCCGCATGTTGCTCAAGACCGTCTGGTTCCCATCGCATTTTTACATCCATTCGTACACGAGCTTGCGCTGCCCCATAGTGGCAGGCGGGATCATGATGTTCGGTCTCCTTCTGCTAAGCCGCGGTTAGCCAAGGGTTGTTGGCAATGCGGCGACCGATGTGCAGCTCATCCAGATGCGTGTCATGGGCAGCTCGCCCTGCCTTGACAATGATTCAGGCGCCGCTGACTTTGCAAATCCTTACACGCGGACTGGGCGCGATGTGAGTGCGTGTCCAGATATCGGCCCGTACTGTGAAGACGTACGTCTCTCAAGTAAGACACACGAGTAATGCTGCGCCACATGCAGCCCTAATCAAACCATGTATGCAGGCTCGGTCAGCTGTTCAAGTCATTCAATGTGTCAATCCGGGTCGTTTTGCTACTCCGGTGTGTGTTACAGTTGCAGCCAGTGCGAATTCTGTTCTGATGCGGCGTGCGCCGACGAATGTTTTCAAAGCTTGATAAGGACACATCTGGGACCCTTGGCGTAGACAAGCTCTTCGGTAACATTTCCAGCAGGGAGCTCATGCCATTCGAAAGCGTTGAACCAGTCCGTATCAGCGTGGAAAGCATGTCGCTTCCCATGGCTTCGGTGAAAGAGTTCGTGGACAAGCACGGTTCCAGCGGCTCCTTGACTCTCGACGAGTGGCTCCCCGCGCGCCTGGGGGCCTCGTCTGCCGAGACCCGGGTTGCGCGCAAGAAGGCGACGCGCGCCGCATCGTCCACATTGGCAAAATGTGGTCTCATTCCCTAGCAGCGGCACGCGCGCCGAGTGGGTTGATAATTGCGCGGACGTTTGCACCGACAGTTGCGCCAGCTGCCCACGGATTGCGCATCCGAGTTCGAGCTCCGTCGCGCGAGAGTCTCGAGAGTTTTGGGTCGCAGGTTCTTGGCGGAACGCGTCGGCGCCGTTGGTTCAACGATGTTGTCGATACCGTCGTCGATGTTGTTGAGTGTGCAGTAACTTGCGTCACGAACTGCGCGTGGACGTGTGTGAGTGAGCCAGTGGTTGTTGCGTTCGACTGCGTTGTAGATTACGTCGAGAACCAGGTCATGGGTTTTGTTGAGTGTTTGAGGCATCTCTACTCTTACGTGACTAGCACTTGCGGAACCGATCTTATCCCCACGAGTTGCGGCGGTGTCAGTGATGACATTTCAAAGGCCAGGAGGTGTGCTCTCTCATGCTTCGAGTGCGGTTACACGGTTCTATTGGGTGCGCTCGAGACCCTGGCCATGACAAACCTTAGGTGCTTGCCGACCATCGCAGACGGCATCCGGGCGGCCTTATTACCACCCGAAGCGATCATTGCTACTGCAGTCTTCGAGGCGCTGCGGTCTTTCGGCGAGTCGGTCGTGAGTGGGATCTACGAGGAAGCTGCGGCCGTGAGCATCGACCCCTGCTGGAACGACGCCCCCACCTCTGAATTTACTGACTGCGGCGCCTTCGCCCACGTAGAAAGCGTGACCCTCTGGGGCGCGCTTGGCGTAGTCGGGGCAGCAAAACGTTTCTCGGATGCCGTCGCGAGGTTCGGGAATTGCCCTGCTATGATTACGGATCTCCCAGGTGTTGGCAGTGTCCTAACCCCTTTCTTGAACGTTGCTTGGACAGGGGGCTCGTGGCGTGCGCCCGGCTATGTGCAAACCGCAGCTAAAGGGGTCATCGGCGTGCCCAGGTACATTTCTTCAGGACGACTGCTCGACGATCTCATCGCTGTAGGCGACAACCTTTTGACCAAACTTTAGACGAAGCTGGGGGGCGTGTTCTGCGACATCGGCGACTTCGCCATCGCATTGCGCGTCGACCTCGGGTTCTTGTGCGCCATGCTGGGAGTCGAGGCTCTCGGTTGATGTTTGAATGGCAAGTTCGCCGCGCAGATCGTCGGCTTCGCCGGCGGAAGGATCTCAATCTACAGTTCGCCGTGCACGCCAGATCCCTCGGCGTTCTTCAGCGTCGATTGCACGGCGGGCCCTTCGGGGGCAGAGTGGTCGTATTGGTCGTCTTTTCTGAGCGGCGTAGTCGGTGTTGGCATTGTGCCGGGTATTGTGTCTTTGCCTCTCCATCCAGAGCCGAAGCTCAACTTCGGGCACACGTTTGGGATGGAACTCTGGTCCCTCCCAGCCCCGGCCCGCCGCCCCGAGGGGGAGTTCGCGTCGAAATCGCTGCCGCCGGCGCCGCGTCTCCTCTCCGAGGCCACCTCCGACCCCAGCATCAGCCCTGTCCGTGGAGAGCGAGTTGCCAGATGCCAAGCAGATCATCGAGGGGGCCAGCAGCGGCTCGCCCCGTAGGTCCGACCCTGTCACGGGCGATCCCGTCGCGAGGATCGCCATCAGCGTCGCGAAGAATTTCTGCTTCTCCTGCGACGGCTTCGGGTCAGAGCCCGGCTGGGTCACCAGCTTCTCTGCCGTGGACCAGAACATTCAATTGCGACGTCAGCCAGTCGACAGCCTCTTGGACTGCACCGACCCGTGCTGGATGTCTCGCCAGGGGGGCAGATTGGGGGCATGCTGACAACGACTGCGAGATCTTGTGCTCTGACTCGCCCGCCGACGGCGGGGTCGGGGGCGCGTGCGCCTGCGCGCCGCCCGACGCGGTCAGCTCTGCGGCTTGCCATGAAGTCTCGGCCAGGGCCAGCCAAGGGTCGTCGAGCTTCCAGGTTTTCTGGGATCAGATCTACACCTGCGAGACTGGGAGCGGAGCGGCTTGCGCGACTTGCGTCTCGCCGCAGTCGCGGATGGCGAAGGGCCACTGTGAGACGTGCGACCCTGGACAGCACTTGCTCGGCTACTCCTGCGCGGCCGTGAAGAGAGCCCGGCGCCCTTCCCGACGGCCTTCCCGACGCCCTGCCCGACGGTCTTCCCGACGCCGTTCCCGACGGCCTTCCCGACGCCTTTCCCGACAGCTTTCCCGGCGCCATTCCCGGCGCCCTTCCCGGCTTTCGCGACGCCCTTCCCGACGCCCTGCCCGACAGCCTCCCCGACGCCTTTCCCGACGGCCCTCCCGGCGCCCTTCCCGACGGCCTTCCCGACGGCTTTCCCGACGCCCCCCCCGACGCCTTTCCCGGCGCGCTTCCCGACGCCCTTCCCGGCGGCGTGCCCGACGGCCTTTCCCGCGCCCAGGCCGACGCCCAGCCCGACGTATCCTCCAGGCTGGCCGACCCCGCGCCCGACATTTCCCGCGGTGCCTGTGGGCGGCGGAGCCAGTGGATGCGCGGCTGCCACTGGCGATCCTCATATGCGACATGTTGTGGGCCAGCGGTTCGATTTAATGAGGGCGGGCAGGCGTGTTTTGATGAGCGCCCCACGAGGATGACTTAATCGCGCGTTGCTCCGCGCGCAGGCCGACGCGCGTCAGCTGGGCGGGCAGTGCGCAGACATGTATTTCCAGGAATTGAATGTCACAGGGGGCTGGGCGGAGGAGAAAGTGCCCGGCGGTCTCCGCTTCCAAGCCCGCGGCGTGCGCGATGAACAGCCGACGTGGTCAGAGTTCGGGAAGTTGCAGGTGGAAGTGGTTCATGAGCGCCCTCGGGACGGATGCCAGTATGTGAATTTTTACGTCAAACATGTGGGGTGCCTTGGGTTTGCCGTCGGAGGATTGTCGGGGGGAGATGATCGCGCGGAGGCGGCGATGCCTTCGAAAGCCTGTGCTTACCACTCCTTCTTGTGCAGTCGCCGTTCGAGCCGAGTCAAACCGCGTCCGTTTTCTCCGTTGCAGAGGCAATCATCGCCGGATGGCATATGCGTGATTTGCTGAAGTTGCCTCTGCGTAGAGCGTGGAAGACCTCGAGGTCCTGGCCAACTTTTGAGGACTCTCGGCCAATTGTGGGCTGCGTTGCTCGCCGTTCTTTGGATGGCGTTCTTTCGGTGAAGTAAATTCTCGCGATTCTAATCTATTCCTTTCGGTTCCTGTTAATTCTATAGGCTTGCGCCACATCCGCCGTCCTTTCTATAAACTATCGCGCCTCCAGGACTGCATTTCACGAGGCCTGTCCGAATCGTGACGCGGCGCTCGACGTCGATGCTGTTATCGTACCTCTTGGTGCGCTATGGGCCTTTTGGTGGCATCTTGGCTTGTCTGCAGGCCACATCCTGCAGCTTCGAGGCATCTTGGGCCAAGTTTTGGGGCCTCTTGGGTGCTTCCTGGGGGCTTCTTGGAGGCCTTTGGGATTCTCTGAGGGGCCCCTCTGGGCCTCTCGGGGGGTTCTCGGGGCAGGCTGGGGGCGTCTTGGGGTAAGGTTCGAAAAGGTGCACCCTGGACTCCATCTTGGAGCCGTCTGGAGGCCTTCTTGGGCTGTCTTGGGGGCTTCGTGGGCTGTTGTTGGACCCCCATTCGACCCTTCTTGGGGCCCCCTGTGGCCGTCTGGGGGCGATGTTGAAGGTTTCTTTGCCCGTTGTGGACGTCGTGAAAACCGAGCCGGCGAGCGTGCGACATATGCTTGTTTTCCGGAGAGAGTGGGCCGATGTTTGTTTCTTGGGGCCTTCCTGGGGCGCATCTTGGGGGCCTCTTGGGGCGTCTTGGCAGCTTCGGAGGCCGCCTGGAGGCCGTCGTGGGCATCCAGGAGCGATATGTCGGCGAATCGTGGCACCCTGGGGCCGTCTGTGGAGCGTTTTGGTGCCTTCTTGGCTAGTTGGAGCCCTCCGCTCCCCCGTGGCGCGTTCGGTCCAGGGTCGCGCTCGGCCCGGGGGGGGGGGTCGCATTGCCGGTTTGGGGTCCCGGGGGGGGGGATTGGGGGGGGGGAATCTCGCGCGCCTAGAGACCCGCAAGGGGTCGGCTGATTTTCATTAATACCATTCTACTTGTTTCCTATTGACTCTAATTGAATGTAAGTGGGTCCGATTGATCCCTATTGGTTCTCAGTGATCTCATTTGTTTTAATTGATTACGACTGATTTTAATTGATATCTGTTTCTTCTAGTTGATTTGTATTGCTTCAAATTGATTCGAATGTGTTCTAAGTGATTCGTTTT
Organism: Prorocentrum cordatum; assembly: GCA_963575745.1. NCBI lineage: Eukaryota > Dinophyceae > Prorocentrales > Prorocentraceae > Prorocentrum > Prorocentrum cordatum. The sequence continues at coordinate 55,694 of CAUYUJ010002516.1, forward strand.
GTTTTGAATGATTCTTATGGGATTTCACTGAGCTTCATTGTGTCCAATTGTGTCTTACTGATTCTCATTGATTCCTGTTGATTTGAATGGGTTCTTCATGTCTGATTCCGATTGAGTTTAGTTGATTCCATGTGATTATATGAGACTTTCTATGGGTCCCCATCTATACTGTTAGATTCTTATTGTTTCTCATTGGTTTTATTCGACTCTTATTGTTCGCCATTGATTTTCATTCATTCATTCATTCATTAGTTCATTGATTTTCATTCATTCCTATTGAGTCTGAATCATGCATTTTGATTCCTATCGATTTGAATTGGCCCCCATGGATTCTTCTCGATGTTATTTGAACTCTTTTGATTCCCGTGGTTTCCGATGTATTCTCATTGGTTCCCATTGATTATCATGGATTATCATTGGTTCTCATCGGTTCCGATTGATTCTTATTGATTCCTATTGGTCTTTATTCATTCCTGATGGGTTCATTGATCCTTGTTGATTCTAGCAGGTTCCTATTGATTGTAATAGATTCGGATTGATTCTGCTTGGTTCTCATTGGTTCTTATTGATTCTAGCTGATTCCTAATTGATTCTTATTGCTTCCTATGGAGTGTAATTGATGCTTATTGGTGCTAATTGCTCCTTATTGATTCTAAGTGATTCCCCTGAGCCTACTTGATTTCCATTGTTTCTCAACGATTTTCACTCATGCCAATCGAGTCCAACTAATTCTTATTGATTCCGATTGGTTCCTTTCGCTTCCTATTGATCCGGATTGATTCCTCTTGCTTCTCCCATTCGTATTGATTCGTATTGAGTCGTATTGGTTCAATTGATTCTAATTGAACTGTATTGGTCCCATAAAAGCTCCGTCCATTCCCGACAGGATCTTATTTGAGCTCCATCCATCCCTAAGAGGATCCTAGTAGATCCCCATGCATCCCCAATAGGAAAAGCTTGAACTTCATCCATTCCTAACAGGATAGTGCTAAGTTCCATCCATTCCTAACAGGATCCAACTGGAGCTCCATCCATCCCTAACAGGATCTTCTTCGAGCTCCATCCATACCTAACAGGATCCTATTGGACTTCCATCCACTCCTAACAGGATCCTATTCGAGCTCCATCCATCCCTGACACGATCCTGTTAGAGCTCCACCCATCCCTAACAGGATCCTATAAGAGTTCCGTCCACTCCTAACCGGATCCCCTAGAGTTCCATCCACCCCTAACAGGATCTTGTAATAGCTCCATCACTTTCCAACAGGATCCTCGTAGAGCTCCATCCATCCCTAGCAGGATCCTATTCGAGCTCCATCCATCCCTAACAGGATCCTACTAGAGTTCCATCACTAACCGGATCCTATTACAGCTCCATCTATCCCTAGCTGGATCCTATCAGAGCTCCATCCATGCCTAACAGGATCTTGTAATAGCTCCATCCACTCTTGACAGGGTCCCCTTCAACTCCATCCATCCCTAACAGGATGCTGTTCCAGCTCCATCCATGCCTAACAGGGTCCTAGTAGAGCTCCATCCATCCTTAACAGGATCCGATTCGAGCTCCATCCGTCCCTAGCAGGATCCGATGACAACTCCATCCATCCGTAACATGATCCAATTGGAGCCCCATCCGTCCCTCACAGGATCCCATTCGAACTCCATCTTCTCCTAACCGGATCGTGTTAGAGCTTAATCCATCCCTAACAGGATCCTATAAGAGTTTCATCCCATCCTAGCATGACCTCGTAGAGTTCCACCCATCCGTAACAGGATCTTATACGAGTTCTATCCACCCCTCACAGGACCCCCATAACAGGATGCTATTAGGGCCCCATCCATCCGTCACAGGTTCCCATGAGAGGAGGCAACCAGAGGCGTTGCTTCGCCAGCGCGCAGACGTTTGGCGAAACCAGGGCCGAGTTGACCCCTATATGGGTCCCAGTTGATTTTTTGGTTAGTTGTTTGTATGAGTGCTGGCTGCTGGCTGCTGGCTGCTGGCCCCCTCCCCTCGTGGGTGGGGAGGGGCGCACATAGGCGTTGATACCTTCTTGTTGTTGTAGTCGTTATTGTTGTTGCTGTTGCTGTTGTTGTTGTTGTTGTTGTTGTTGATGTTGTTGATTTTTGTTGCTGATGTTGATTATGATGCTGTTGATGAGGATGACTATGACGATTCGGATGATTATGGTGATGATGCTGATGATGATGCTGATGATGCTGCTGATGATGCTGCTGATGATGATGATGATGATCGCGAGGCTGATTATGATGATGATGATGATGATGATGATGATGATGATGATGATGATGATGATGATGATGATGATGATGATGATGATGATGATGATGATGATTCTGATCATGAGGAGGAGGGGGGGGACGAGGAGGAGGAGGAGGAAAAGGAAGAGGAGGACGGAGGAGGAGGAGGAGGAGGACGGAAGCGGAGGAAGGGGTACAGGAGGAGGAGGAGGAGGGGGAAGAGGAGGAGGAGGAGGAGGAACAGGAGGAGGAGGAGGAGGAGGAGGAGGAGGAGGAGGAGGAGGAGGAGGAAGAGGAAGAGATTGCGGAGGATGTCCAGCGTTTTGGAGGGAGGATTTGTCCTCTCCAGGAATGTCGCGGCAGGCAGCCAGCGCCGAGTGGCACGGCCACAGTCGCGGGGAAGCGAAGTATAAGAGTGGGAGCCACGAGTGGGATGGCGAGGAGGGGGGTCCTTCTCCAGTTTTTCCTCCTGCTCCGCCCTAGGACTCCAATGCTGCGTTTTCCTTCGTAACTTGGACCCCTGGAGGTCTGTATCCCTTGCCCAGGACGGGTTTGTCATCCCGAACCACCCGAGGTTCACTATCGCCGCAAACCTTTCGTTGCGTGTTTATTTGCAACGCGATGGATCTAGGCCTTCCCTCCTCTCTCTTCCTCCCTCCTCCCTTCTCCTCTCTCCTGCTTCACCTCCTCCTGCTCTTCCCTTGACCTCCTCCTCTGCCCTTCTCCGTCCCCTCCTCTCCCTCCTCCCTCCGCCTTTCTTTCCTCGTCTTTCTCATCTTCCATCATCCTCCTCTTCCCTCCTCCAGCCTCGCCTTCCTTCCCCCTCCTCTTCCTACCCGCGCCCTCCTCCTCCTCGTCCTCCCTCCTTCCTCCTCGTCCCTCGCCCCTCGCGCCTCGCCTCCTCCTCTTGCCTCCTCTGCCCTCGTCCCCCCATCGGCTTTTTCATCCTCCTCCCTCCCTCCCCCCGCACTGCCTCCTCCAGTGCCCGCCAGCCCCTCGCTCGCCCGAGGTGTGCGAGCACGGCGCCATGATCCGCATCCCTCTCCCCGCACTGCCTCCTCCCCCCCTCTCCCCGCACTGCCTCCCCCAGCAAGGGGACAAAAAAGTGGAACCCCGTCGTCATCGACACCATGTTCGCTCCCCCCCTTCCCCCAACTCAAACTTGGGCTCTGGCATGGTGGAGGCCCCAGGGGTTCCACTTTTTTTGCCCTGTCAAGCCTGTGCTCTTGAATGCCTGGGGTCAGCTCTGAATGTGGGGGGAGGGGAGGGGCCAGAGTCAAGGGTTCCACGTTTTTGTCCACCTGCGGTCCCCCCTCCCCCCGCACTGCCTCCTCCGGTGCCCTCTGGGGCCCCTCGCTCGCCCGAGGTGTGCGAGCACGGCGCCATGATCCGCTTCCCTATCCCCGCACTGCCCCCCCCCTCCCCCCCCTCTCCCCGCACTGCCCCCTCCTCCCCCCCCTCCCCCCGCGCTGCCTCCTCCCCCCCTCTCCTGGCACTGCCTCCTCTGGTGCCCGCCGGCCCCTCGCTCGCCCGAGGTGTACGAGCACGGCGCCATGATCCGCATCCCCCTGGGAGCGGGCCCGCGCCGCGGCACGGGCACTGGAGCGTTGGACGCTCGTCTGGGGGGCCCTCCCGGGGCCCACCTGGCGTGATGGGCGTGTTTTCCACCACCGCCACCATAAGTTGGAGGGGGGGTCCTCCTCCTCCTCCTCCTCCTCCTCCTCGCCCTCCTCGCCATCCTCCTTCCCCCCTCCAACTTGTGGTGGTGGTGGTGGTGGTGGTGGTGGTGGAAAACATGCTCATCATAACGGATCCGTTCGACTCAAGTTCGATTCAAGTTCGATCAAGGCTCGACTCAAGCTCGACTCAACTTCGACTCAGGTTCGACTCGGGTTCGACTCAGGTCCGACTCAAGGTCGGCTCGAATCGACGGACGTTTGCCGCAGCTTCGACGCACGAGTGGAGCGAGTATCTCCGGGAAGGTCCCCCAAATGAGCATCCAAGGTGCGGCATCTGCGGCGAGAGTGAGTACGATGGAATGTTGTTTGTTGTGCAGATTGATGCACACATTTCATGTTTTTTCTCTTTGCCATCCAGGGGGGGTGGGGCCCCTCCCCCCTCGGGCCGGACGCCCTGGAATACCCGGCCTCCGAGCTCCTGGACGCCACTGCAGAGGGCCCCACGAGACGTCCAGGCTTCTGGAAGTCCCCGCCAAGCCGTGCAAACAGGCTGGCGGCGGTCCCAACAGGACCCCAAGACGCTCCAACATGGCCCCGAGAGGGCCCAAGAGACTCTCGAGACATCCCATAGCACTCCGAGAGGAGCCCCAAGCAAGCCCCGAGAGGCAAAAGCCATGCATTCTACCTGGTTTTGGCCGTATTTTGCCGTTCTCGTATTTTCGGGCTACCGGCGCTCCAGGACAGCCCCTCTTCGGTCTTCTGGGCGTCCGAGGCGCTCAGGAGGCCCGAACACCGCCCCAAAAGACGGCCCAACATGGCCGTAAGATGGCCCGACGAGAGCCCCTAAGACGGCCCAAGGTGGCCCCAAGACGCCCCCGAAGCATTCCAAATCGTGACCCGGGCATTCAGGGGCAGTGTGGCGCGAGGAAGCCTCCAGAGGCCCCCAGAAGGCGCCCAGGAGGCTTCCAGACGGCCCCAGGAAGCCCTTCAAAGCTTTCGTGAGTCCCCCAAGAGGCTTTCCAAGGAGGAGCCTCCGCAAAACAGCTGAGGAGGATGAGGAATTCCCAAGGTAGGGCGATCATGAGGAAGAGGAAGAGGAAGCACAAGGGGAATCTATTGAATACCTTAACTAATGGTAGCGACGATGCCAGGAAAAGGCACCAAGGAGGTATCGCTAAATTTTCTGTTTACCTTCCAGCCATTCCGCATGCTTGCCAAACTTCAAGGACCAAGGTGATTGGCGCGAAACGCCAGTGCAACCTTGTGTATATATATATATATATAGTTTCACCTGCACACACACATTGCACTCACATTCATGTATTCTTAGCTATAGCAGCGGTGTAATTCTAGACGCTTCGCGTATCCCCACCAGCCCGTCCAGAAATGAGTCCCAGGGGAGTGGAGGTTATGAGGGAAGCGGGGGAGCATGCAGAAGAACAAAGGGCGGGGTGAGCCGCCATATACCCCAAGAGGGGGAGGATGTAGGAGGAGCCGTCGTCGTCGGAGTAGGAGGAGGAAGAGGAGGAGCAGGAGGAGGAGCAGGAGGAGGAGGAGGAGGAATAGAAGGAGGAGGAGATGGAGGACTGCGAGGACGAGGAGGACGAGAAGGAGGAACAGGAGAAGGAGGAGGAGGAGGAGGAGGAGGAGGAGGAGGAGGAGCAGGAGGGGGAGGGGGAGGAGGGAGGAGGAAGAAAAAGAGGAGGAGGAGGAGGACAATGGCGAGCTTGGGGGCCTCTTGGGCCGTCTTTGGGGCCTCTTGGCGGTCCCGGGGGCCTCTTGCGTATCTCGGGGGGCCTCTTGTGGCCTCTTGGGGGTCTCTTGGGGGCGTCTTGGAGGCCTCATGGGGGCCTTTTGGGGCCTCTTGGGGCTCTCTTGGGGCGCTCTTGGGGCGCTCTTGGGAGCCTTCGAAGCGCTCTTGGGGCCATCTTGGAGGAGATCTATCAAAGAAGGGGGTTCCCCAATTAGCGCTGCCCCTCTAGAGTGCCTCGAGTCGCCTCTTGGGCGCCCCAAGAGGCCAAAATCCTTCCAAAACCTAGGTAAAATCAATGTTTGTTGCTTTCTCGCCTTTTCGCTCTTGGAGCCGTCTTGGGTCATCTTGGACTCTCTTGGGGCCTCTTGGGGGTCTCTTGGCAACGTCTTGGAGGCTTCTTGGGGGCCTCTTGGGGTCTCTTGGGGCCCTCTTGAGGCGCTCTTGGGGCGCTCTTGGGAGCCTTCGGGGCGCTCTTTGGGCCATCTTGGAGGAGATCTATCAAAGAAGGGGGGGGTGCTTATTAGCCCCGGCCCTCCAGAGTGCCTCGAGTCGCCTCTTGGACCCCCCCAAGAGGCCAAAATCCTTCCAAAACCTAGGTAAAATCAATGTTTTGTGTTTTCTCGCCTTTTCGCTCTTGGAGCCGTCTTGGGTCATCTTGGACTCTCTTGGGGCCTCTTGGGGGTCTCTTGGCAACGTCTTGGAGGCTTCTTGGGGGCCTCTTGGGGTCTCTTGGGGCCCTCTTGAGGCGCTCTTGGGGCGCTCTTGGGAGCCTTCGGGGCGCTCTTTGGGCCATCTTGGAGGAGATCTATCAAAGAAGGGGGGGTTGCTTATTAGCCCCGCCCCTCCAGAGTGCCTCGAGTCGCCTCTTGGGCCCCCCCAAGATGCCAAAATCCTTCCAAAACCTAGGTAAAATCAATGTTTTGTGTTTTCTCGCCTGTTCGCTCTTGGAGCTGTCTTGGGCCATCTTGGACGCTCTGACACCTCGCGACCGGCCCCGTCCAGGTCAGTGGGGAGGGGTAAGGGGAGGGGTAAACCCCTCCCCGAAGGGGAAGAAGGGGGTTGGCAGAGGAAACTCCCTAGACCACCTACGCCCTAAAGGGCTGGTGGGATTACATGATGGAGCAGAGCCATGGACTTACTATGTATACATTGTTTTGGTGTATCTGTATACGCATTTATAGGTGTATGCATACGCACGCACGGCTGTATGTACATACGCAGGTGCACACATACATTCCTCTTCTTATATTTTGATAAGCCCAGGCGGGGGGACCCCCCCCCCCAAAACTGGACTCCCGGGATCTGTGGCTTTGGGACCCACCGGACGGGCCTCGAAGCGGCCCCCCGGGCCTCGCAGGGCATTTTGCCAAGCTTTCCCAGCACACCAAGGGCGATCAGGGGGGTCATCGGAGACGTCCCAGAGACCCCCAGACAGCACAAGAGCGCTCCAAGAGTGACCGACGTGACCTCAGGATGGCCCAAGAGGCCTCCAGGACGGCCTCAAAAAGCCTCCAAGAGCACTCCCAAGAAGGCCCCAAGAGGCAACAATCATTGATTTTCTCTGGGTTTTTGGTGAATTTTGGGGTTCTCCTCATTTCGGCTTCCCCACGCTCCAATACGTCCAGAACACGGCCAGGAGGCCTCCAGAAGGCCTTAAGAAAGCCTGAAACTTTTGTGAGGCCCCCAGTGGCTCTCCAAGGAGGAACCTCTGCAAAAAGAGCTGAGGAGGATAGGGGAAAATGTGCAGGGTATGGCGAGAACGAGGAAACATAAGCAAGGAGGAAGGATAACGAATAACATGATTTTAGCGGCGATGCTGGAAAAGGCAACAAGGAGTTATCGCTAAATTGTCGGGTTGACCTTCCTGCCGTTCCGCCTGCATACCGAACTTCAAGGATCAAGGTGCATGGCGCGAAGCGCCGCTGCAGTCTTGTATATATATATATATATGTTTGTGTATGTATATACACATGTGTTTTGCATTTGCATGTATGTATGCATGCACGCATGCACACATGTGCGAACACATGTACATATGTACAGGTGTATGTTTGCATGCATGTATGTATGCATGTTTGAATATATATATATATGTATATATACATATGCGTATATGTATGTACGCGCTTATGTATGTATGTGTGTATTCACGTACGTATGTATGTTTGTTTGTACGTGTGTGTGTATGTATTTATGTATGTTTGCATGCATGAATGTATGCATACATGCATGTATACATATATATATATATATATATATATATGTATATATATATATATGTATGCGCGTGTGTATGCATACATGTATGTATGTGTGTATGTCTATTTGTATTTATGTATGCATGCATACACGTCTATTCTATATATATATGTATATACATGTATGCATGCATAATAACAATAATAATCATAATCGCAATACTAATAATAGTGATACGAATGATAATAATACTAATAATCGTAATACTAAGAATCATAAGACTACTATTATTATTGATAAGAGTAAGAAGAAGAGAGAAATAGAGAGAGAGAGAGAGAGAGGGAGGGAAACAGAGAAAGAGAGAGAGAGAGAGAGAGAGAGCGAGAGAGGGAGCGAGGGAGAGAGAAAGAGAGAGAGAGAGAGAGAGAGCGAGAAAAAACATAGTAATACTGATAATAGTTCTAGTAATACCAATACTAATCCTAATACTACTAGTAATGATAATAGTAAGAAGAAGAATAACAATAAACGACTATATATAGAGAGAGGGAGAGAGAGAGAGAGAGAGAGAGGGAGAGAGAGAGAGAGAGAGAGAGAGGAAAAAGGAGCGAAACAGAGAGAGAGAGAGAGAGAAAAAGAGAGAGGGAGCGAGGGAGAGTGAGAGAGAGAGAGAGAGAGAAACTCGAGGGAGCGATACAATTACAAGGTTTGCGAACTCAGGAAGTTCTAAACCGTGTGATTCCTTGCGGGGTTTGGGGATTGCTGGCGTAAGAATACCACAGGTCATGCGGCATTGTGGCGTTGGGTCCTCGTCGGGAAGAGACGGCTCCCTGCGTCTCCTCTCCTCCTCGCCCTCCCCCTCCATCTCATCCCTGCCCCTGCTCTCTGCACTCCCATCCCCGCCTCTGCTCTCCGTGCGCGCACTTCGGCACATCCCCCAGCACGTCTTGCGCCCCCAGCACGAGGCCCCACCGAAGTGCCAAGTGGCAGCGCCTGCCCGGCGGCACCGCGCTCATTTCGGCACACCCCTCACACGCTCCGTGGCCCCACGGGGTGCTCCACCGGAGGGGCCAAGTGACAGCGCCCGCACGGCGGCACCGCACCCATTTCGGCAAACTCCTCGCACGCTCCGTCGCCCCACAGAGGGTCCCACCGAAGGCCCAAGCGACAGCGCCCGCATGGCGGCAGCGCACCCATTTCGGAACACCCCTCACGCGTTTCGTGGCCGCACAGGGGGCTCCATCGAAGGCCCCAGTGGGAGCGCCCGCATGGCGGTACCGCGCTCATTTCGGCACACCCCTCAAACGTTTCGTGGCCCCACGGGGGAGCTCCGCAGAAGGCTCCAGTGGCAGCGCCCGCATGGCGCCGCCGCACCCATGTCGGCACACATCTCACACGTCTCGTGGCCCCATAGGGAGCTCCGCCAGAGGCGGTTCTCACAACGGCGGCCACTCACAACTGCATCTGGTTGGGTCCTTTGCCAGGCCACTTTTCAATTTCACGGAAATCCACGCTGCAGCCTTCAGAACCCTGAACCCCAGAATTCCACATGAATTCACAGGGTTTGCAAAGTAAGGGGGCGCCACACCTTGTGATTTCATTTTGATTTCTGGGATGCGTGGGATGAGACCCCCGGAAATCAGGTGAGTCTATTTTCATTTTAGTGTATTTCTGGGTTCCAGAGCCCTGGATGGATGCAGCGCGGATCTTCGTCGGAGGATGTATCATCCCAGACGCCCGCTGTATCCACATGAAATCAGATGTTTCTTGGAATTCTCATCCCAGAATTCTAGACATCTAAATGAAATCACAGGGTTTGGTGCCCCTTTGCGTCACAAACCTTGTAATTCTTTACGCTTCGTGTATCCCCACCAGCCCATCTCAAAACAGCAACTCTTGCGAAGCATGCCGACAGTCGTGTTTTTCAGGCGTGTTTCCGCCTGCCCCCGCATATCTCCCCTGTTCCTCCTTCCTCCCGCCTCCTTGTACATCCTCCTTGTGGTGGGAGCGGGAGAAGGACGAGGCGGAGGAGGAGGGAGAGAAAGCGCTCCTCGTGGTTTGAGTCGTTTGGGGTTTCTCGTCCTGGTGTGAGTCGTTCGGGCCCTTCTTCCTGGTGTGAGTCGTTCGGGCTCTTCGTGGTGTGAGTCGTTCGGGCTCTTCGTCCTGGTGTGAGTCGTTCGGGCTTCTCGTGGTGTGAGTTGTTCGGGCCCCTCGTCCTGGTGTGAGTCGTTCGGGCCCCTCCTCCTGGTGTGACTCGTTCGGGCTCCTCGTGGTGTGAGTCGTTCGGGGCCCTCGTCGTGGTGTGAGTCGTTCGGGCTCCTCGTGGTGTGAGTCGTTCGGGCGCCTCGTCCTGGTGTGAGTCGTTCGGGCCCCGTGGTGTGAGTCGTTCGGGGCGTTCTTCGTCCGTCCTGGTGTGAGTCGTTCGGGCTCCTCGTGGCGTGAGGCGTTCGGGCACCTCGTCCCCTTTTGGGGCGTCTTGGGGGCCTCTTGGCGGCCCCAGGGGCTTCTAGGAGCGTCTTGGGTGCCTTGGGGGAGCCTCTTCGGGCCTCTTGGGAGCCCCTTGGAGGCAGTTTGGGGCGTCTTGGGGGCCTCTTGGCGGCCTCAGGGGCTTCCAGGAGCGTCTTGGGTGCCTCGGGGGAGCCTCTTGGGGCCTCTTGGAGACCTCTTGGGGGCATCTTGGGGGCCTCTTGGAGGCCTCTTGGGGGCCTCCTGGGGACCCCTTGGGGCCATCTTGGGGCCTCTTGGTGCCTCCTGGGCACTTCTTGGGGCCATCTTGGAGGGAATGGATCAAAGAAGAGGGGAGCTTCAATGAGCGCTGCCCCCTCAGAAGGGCAAAATGAGCCCACAACCTTCGTAAAATCAATGATTTTGCCTTGAAGGAAGAGGGGAGCTTTCATGAGCGCTGCCCCCTCAGAACGCCAAAGTGGGGCCAAAACCGAAGTACAATCAATGATTTTGGCTTCACAGAAGAGGAGAGGGTTTTTTCTCCCTCCCCCCGTCGGGGCCAGAATCCTCGTGAGGGGTGTCGTTTTTTAGCCCTCCCAGGAGTCGAAAATGACTCCCCTGACGACCCGCGGAGGGACCTCTCCAGGCCCAGGGGAGGGGGTAGGGGGAGGGGTACACCCCTCCCCGAAGGGGAAGAAGGGGGTTGAGAACAGAGCGGGCTCTCTAAACCACTCACGCCCAAAGGGCTGGTGGGATTTCACATGGATTGTTGCTCCCTCGAGTGTGTCTCTCTCTATCCCCCTTTTATTCTCTTTCTTCTCTCTCTCTCTCTCTCTCTTTCCGGAGGAAGAGGAGGTGGAGAGAAATACAGAGGAAGGGGATAGAGGTACGACAATATGATACATAATATCGAAAAGAGGAGAGATAGGAGAGATCGTTGCTCCTTCGAGTCTCTCTCTCTCTCTCCCTCTCTATCCCCCCTCTGCCTGCCTCTCCTTGTGTCTCTCTCTCTCATTTTCTTGCTCTCTCCCTCTCTCTCTCTCTGTCTGTCTCTTTCTTTCTCTTATCTATCTTTCTCTCTTTCTTCCTCATCGGAGGAGGGTGCACGAACAGAAAAGAGGCGTGGACGCGGCGGCCGTGAAGGAGGGAGGACTGAGGAAGGGGAGGAAGAGGAGGAGGACGAGGAGGAGGAGGGGGAGGGTCACGGGGAGGAGGAAGAGGAGGACGACGATGACGAAGGAGGGCGGACTCCCCCACCTTCTCCGCTTCGCTCCTGATCATCGTCCTGCGTCAGTCTCCCTGGGGAGGAGGAGGGGGAGGAGGCCGAGGAGGAGGGGGAGGAGGAGGAGGAGGAGGAGGAGCAGGAGGATTTGGAGGAATTGGAAAAGGGATGAGGAGGGGGGGGGATGGGAACATGGGGGGATGATGAGGAGGCGGAGGGCAGATGAGGGAGAAGGAGGAGGAGGCTCAGGGCGGAGGAGGATGAGGAGGAGACGGGAGGTACGTAGGAGAAGGCGGACTTTGATTCGGAGGAGGAGGATGAGGAGGAGACGGAAGAGGCGGGATGATGATGTTGCTGATGATGATGTTGATGATGATGTTGATGACGATGATGATGATGGTGGTGGTGGTGATGGTGATGGTGGTGGTGGTGGTGGTTGTGATGATTGTGACGATGATGATGCTGATGATGATGATGGTGATGATGATGATGGTGATGATGATGATGATGATGATGATGATGACGATGACGATGCTGATGATGAGTGAAGGATGGATGCATGGATTTATGGATGGATCTTGTTGATACCGATGCTGATGATGATGAAGAGGTGGGGAGGATGATGGGGGGAGTCTGATGGAGAACGCTGATGATGATGTCGAGGAGGAGGGGAAGGAGGACGGCGACGTTGATGAGCATGCTACTGCGGATGATGCTGCTGCTGCTGCTGCTGCTGCTGATGATGATGATGATGATGATGATGATGATGATGTGGACGATGAGGGTGATGATGACGATGCCGATGATGATGCTGCTGCTGATGATGATGCTGATGAATGACGATGACGATGACGATGATAATGATGATGACTATGCTGATAATGATGATGCTGATGATCTTGATGATGATGAGGATGATGAGGCTGCTGCCGATGATGTGATGATACTGATGCGGATGACTGTGATGATGGCACTCAGATGATTGATGTGCGGGATGATGTTTATCGTGGCTGTGAATATGGTGATGATGACGGCGATGATGCTAACGCTGACGATGACGACGGCGATGATGCTGATATTGACGATGATGGTGCTGAGGATGCTGCTGATGGTGATGATAATGATGATGATGGTGATGCTGATGATGATGATGATGCTGATGCTGCTAATGGTGCTGATGATGATGCTGATGATGCGGATGATGCTGCTGCTGCTGATGATGATTATAATGATGATGTTGGCGATGCGGTTGATGAGGGCGAGGGTGATGCTGATACTGGTAATGGTGATGGTAGCGATGCGGATATTTTTTTGCCGTCGATGCTGTGGTTGAGGATGGTGATGAGGATGCTGCTGCTGATGATGATGATGATTCTGATAATCATGATGATGATTATGATGCCAACGCTGATGCTGATGCTGATGATAATGCTGATGCGGGTGCTCTTGCTTCTGATGATGACGGTGGTGATGCTGATGATGACGAGATGATGCTGCTAACGATGATGACGACGACGACGGCGATGATGACGATGATGCTGATGATGATGAACATGATGCTGGTGCTGATGCTGATGCTGCTGCTGATGCTGATGCTGATGCTGCTGCGGATGATGATGATGATGCTGATGATGCTGATGATGATGATGCTGATGATGCTGCTGATTATGGTTATGATGATGCTGACACTGATGCTGATGATGCTGCTGATGCTGATGACGCTGGTGATGGTGAGGATGCTGATGATTATGATGATGATGGTGATGATGATGATGATGCTGCTGACGCTGCTGCTGCTCCCGATAATGATGCTATATACTGAAGATGCGCGTTTTGATTCTGCTGATGATGATGACGATGCTGCTGCTGATGATGATGCTGATGATGCTGCTGCTGATGATGATGATGATGATGGCTGTGGTGGTGGTGCTGGTGATGGTGATGGTGATGTTGATGATGCTGCTGATGATGATGGTGATGAGGTAATGATGATGGTGATGGCGATGCTGATGCTGACGATGATGCTGCTGATGATGATAGTGACGGTGATGATGACGATGCTGATGATGATGATGATGATGCTGATGCTGATGATGATTATGATGATGATGGTGGTGGTGATGATGATGACGATGATACTGATGATGATGGTGATGATGGTGTTGGTGATGATAACAATGATTATGCTAATGACAATGATGACAATGATGATGATGATGATGATGATGATGATGATGATGATGATGATGATGATGATGGTGATTATTTTGATGATTGTTATGCTGATTATGATGATGACGATGATGCTGATGATGATGATTGTGGTCATGGTGACGACGAGGACGACGCCGACGATGATGACGATGACGATGATGATGCTGATGCTGGTGGTGATGATGATGATGATGATCATCATCATGAGGATGACGTTGATGATGACGATGATGTTGATGATGATGATGATGATGATGATGATGATGATGATGATGATGGTGATGATGATTATGATGGTGATGATCATGGTGGTGGTGATGATGCTGATACTGATGCTGCTGATGATGATGGTGATGGTGGTGGTGGCGCTGGTGGTTATGGTGGTTGTGGTGAGGAGGAGGTGGAGGAGGAGGAGCAGGAGGAGGAGGAGGACGACGAAGGCTCGCCTCCCCGCGAGGACCCTCGGCCTGGAGGTTGAGCGTCGCCGACCTCGCGGGCATGCGGCAGGACGCGGGGGGTGGGAGCGAGGAGGATGACGAGGAGCAGGATGATGCGGGGGGGTTAGGAGGAGGAGAAGGAGGAGGAGGAGGAGGAGGCGGAGGAGGAGGAGGAGGAGGAGGAGGCGGAGGAGGAGGAGGAGGAAAAGGAGGAGGAGGAGGAGGAACTGTGGCTCTCGGCTTAGCGCCGCGCACATTCGTTTGAATCAGTTGCAAGAGTTTCACGAATTGAGGGCGGTCACTTTTCAAAATATGGCTCTCGCCTTGGCGCCGCGCGCATTCGTTGTTAAACGTTGCAAACGTTCGATTGCTTCCCATGACCAACGTTCCAGAAATTGCGTTGTGGAATTATTCAGGATTATGTGGGTGCAACAGTTATGTTGATTCGCGGTGTTGAAGTCCCAAAGATGGCGTTCTGGCATGATTCCAGATCGTCAAGACGCAGCAGTCAGGTTGATCCGTGGCGTTGAAATCCCGAGAACAATGTTTGGGCATGCTTAAGGACCTTCAAACGGTTGTCTTCCAACGAGGCAGTTCTCCCAATGGAAATGGACCGTTGTAGAGGTCTATGAAGAGGGAGCTTGGAGGAGGGTTAATTCCAACATCGTTGACTCCTCCTCCTCTTCTTTCTTAGTTAAGGGAGGAAGCACCACCCCGACCCCGAGAATTGGCGTTTGCCAAACGGCCCTGGGCGTTTACTAAACAGTCGCGAGACCGCAACGGGTCGTCCAGCCCTCAGCGAAAGAGGCGGTGAGTCGAAGGTTCCACCCCCTCAGTCAAGGGCGGAATAATCACCCCGACCCCGATAGTTGGCGCTTGCCAAACGGCCAGCCCTGGGCGTTGGCTAGACAGCCCAGCCCTGTTTCGATCTCTGCCTCTGGTGCGTTTGCTACGAAACGGCTTCGCCTGTCGGGGTGCTTGTTGTGGGGGTCGATTCCGACGTACAACCACGGCTCGCGCGATCGCGGTCTGGACCAGAGCGGCCGCCCTTCTCCGATCGGGGCCGTGCGAGGGCGCGAGGGCGCGAAGGCAACCTTAGGTCGGGCCTGTCCCCCTACAGGCGGATTTTGCAGGAAAAATAGGAAATAGTCCAAAAATGCACAGAATGATCGAAAATAGCCAAAAGATCGTCCCCATGATTATTTTTTGACTATTGTTGAGTATTCCTCCGTAGAGGGACAGGCCCGAGGAGGAGGAGGAGGAGGAGGAGGAGGAGGAGGAGGAGGAGGAGGAGAGGAGGAGGAGGAGGAGGAAGAGGAGGAGGAGGAGGAGGAGGAGGAGGAGGAGGAGGAGGAGGAGGGGGGTCACCTCGGGCCAGGGGCACCTTTGGTAAACCCGCGGTTACCTTCAAGTCGGGCCTGTCCCTCTAAGGTAACCGCGCGCCGCGCACCGCGGGGCGCGGCCCACGAAGCCGGGCGACCTGGCGAGCCGCAGCACGGAGGGGGCCCGGCGAGCTCGGCCGCGCCGGCGCCAGCGGGGCCGTGCGGCGGCCTGGGCTCGGAGGCTGCTAAAGGTGCCCCTGGCCCAAGGTGCCCTCCCCTCCTCCTCCTCCTCCTCCTTTTCCTCCTCCTGTTCCTCCTCCTCCTCCTCCCTCCTCCTCCCCTCCCCTCCTCTCCTCCTCCTCCTCCTCCTCCCCCCCCCTCTTCCTCCTCCTCCTCCTTTTCCCCCTCATTTTCCTTTTCCTGTTCCTCCCCCCTCCTCCTCCTCCTCCTCCTCCTCCTCCTCCTCCTCCTTCTCCTCTTCTAGCTTTAAAGTCGGGCCTGTCCTTCTACAGGAGGACTATTCAAGAATAGTGAAGAAATGGTCAGGGGACTTTTTTTTTGGGGGGGGGGGCAATTTTGATCATTCTGGGGTATTTTGTTTTTATTGAACTTTTCCTCCAAGATCCGCCTGTAGGGGGACAGGCCCGACCCAAGGGTTGCTAAAGGTGCCCCTGGCCCAAGGTGCCCCCAGCTTTTCGTTCACTTTTGGAGCCCCTGTGGCCCTCTGGGCCTCGTGAGGGGTGCTCTCGAAGCCGTGGGGGCCTCCTTGGAGATCCTCTGGGCACCTCGGGCCAGGGGTTCTTCTAGCAACACCCGATGGGCCGCGGCGACGGGCAGGACCTCGCGGCCCTGGGCGAGCGCTTCGGGGTGCTGGCGCAGGAGCCCAGGGGAGGACGGTGGGTGCAGGGCGTCCCCCACCTCCCCTCCTCGTGGCAAAGATGATTCAAGGGAGGAGAAACCACCCGGACGGGACCATTGGCGCTCTCTAAACGGCCCTGGGCGTCTACCAAACAGCCTTGCCCTGTTTGATTATCTTCTTTGAGTGCGTTTGCTAAACGGCTTCGCGTGTCGGGGTGTTCATTGTCAGGGTGTTCATGACGGGAGCAATTCGGGGGTGGACAGAACCCCTAACAGTGACACGTCGATTAGTGAATTGTCCGTTTTCGGTTCTCGAGAGGGCGCCGTGGCCGTTATTTTCCAGGCTTGCGCCCGCCAGGTTTGCGCCTCAGGTCGTTTTCACTAAACCACGTTTTACTAAGAGGGCCCGCGCGCGCGCCCGGCCTCGCTTCCCTCGGCCCGCCAGCTCTTTGGTTGCCCGGCACGTCCGCTCAGCGGACATCGTAGCCGTGGCGTCAAGTACGCCCTCTCCGAGACTCAACCTGGGACCACTGCTAGAAGATCACGCACGTTTGCTGGCCACGCGCAGAAGGGGGTAGGGGGAGGGGGGAAGGCTTCTCAGAAGCACCCCTGCTTCTTAGAAGGCGCGGGTCTTTTTTGGAGATGTAAGGCTGGCGCCTTCTAAGAAGCAGCCTCCTTCTAAGAAGCCTTCCCCCTCCCCCTACCCCCTTGTGCGCGCCGCCAAAATTGTATTCAGACCAAGAGCCTATCAGCAGGATCAAGGTAATGCGCGAATCCCTGATGAATAGGCAAGATGCCGAACTCTTCTAGCAGCTCCGGGCGCGGGGCGGGCAGCACGCCGTCTGGAATGGAAAAGGTGGTGCGCGGCCCAACGACCTCGACATCGGTCCGAGGGTCGTCTGTTGAGGATTGCGTGGAAAGGCCGATGAAGCGTGCCGGGAAACTGTAGTAGGCCTCCAGGATCACGAACGTGTGCCAGCCAACCGCGTCTGCCAAACGATCACGAACGTGTGCCAGCCAACCGCGTCTGCTCGCTCCTTGGCTCCCGTGCTGCCATAACGGGCGGGCGCTGCGGGACGGTCTGGTTTCATGCCCGAAGGCTCGGGCTTCTTGGTGTTGCGGTCGCCCTCCTCCTTTGGCTGTGGCTTTGTAGACCGGCTGCGCCAAGACACCGTGCGGTCCACCGCGTGCGCCGCGCTCAGGGGGAACCCGTCCTTCTCCATCGTCATCTCGCGGTTGCCTTGGGCTCGAGCACACTTCCTGGCTGCCGCCTGGGTCTCGTAGGCCTGAGCGTTGAGGGGGCAAGCTCGGAAGCTCCGTGTGCCGGTCACCTCGGGCGCTTCCCGCACATCGAAAATGGCCGTGTCCTCGACGATCATCATCATCACGGGCTGTGCTCTCGCTGAGTCCTTGTAGCCCTTCGGGCACAGGCTGTAAGTGGGTCGGCGATCTGGTCTGCCTCGCATGCGTCCGCGCACAGGTCCGACTCCGTCTCCGAGCTGAGGTCCATGATTTTCGCGTCCTAGATCCGCTGCCTGGGCGTGGATGCCTCAAGCGTTTCCTCGCGCAGCACCCGCATGCCCTCCTCACCAGCTTCCCCACGCCCCGGCAGGCCCATGAGCAGCATATGCGGCCGCCCGCACGAGCCCTGCCCGAGGGGGAGGCATTCGCCAAGTCCGCCACGTGGACAGAGCTGTTGTGGTCCGTCACGCACGAGGATCGGATGTGCACATTCTTGTTACCGTCATCGGGCATTGTGCGCGACTTAGAGGCACACAAGTGAACCCTGCCAGTACCCTCCTCATCCATGGTGGCGTCTACGTTTGACTTGAGGTGACGGTGGGAGCTGCCCAGCAGGTCCTCGAACCGACGATAGACGTAGCCGCGCCGCGTGATTCGGCTGCCCTTGAGTGGTTCCCGATCAAGCCTGGCAGTGGAGCCGCCCGACCTAATCAGCAGGTTCTTCCGCATCATCTTCTCATCGCCTCCTCCTCGAGACCTGACCTCATCCGTCACGCACCTCTTGGTGAAGGGCTCTGCCGCGTCGGGCCCGCACCAAGCCAGCGCAGCATCCGGGCTATACCCTCCAAAGCTGCGCGCACGTCGTGGCCAGCCTTGTGCCCTCGCGCAGAGCCTCGCACGGTGTTCTGGACGCAGCTGCAGTACCTATCTGGGGCAACGGTAGGATAGGATAGGCATAGGGGGGGGATGTATAAACCCCCAATTGCCCATTGATGGCCGATAGGAGCCCAATAGCCCCAACTTGCCCAGGAAGGTGCGAATTCAGTATCGTGGGCCTATCGCCGATCTATCGGCGATGTATCGCCGATTCCAATTCGATGTTCCCCCCCGTCCCCTATGCCAGTCCCCCCCTATCGTTGCACCTCAACTTAAGGAAGGCCCCGAGGAGCCAAACCAGGGCGCTGACCACCGGACCCAGCACGGTAGCTTCACCAAGCCCAACCAATCCAATGGCAGCCAGCTTCAGCTTAGCCGATGAGATGCCGAACAGGTACCCTCCCATGGCGCCGACGAGGCCTGCTAGAAAAGCCACCAGCTGATGCAGCAGAGCTCCCAGGCGTGTCCGACCCTTGCTTTCCCCGATCCACTTCAACGCAGTCTCGACTTACACGTTGACCCAGACCCAGCTCCCCTGAGGGTCGCGATCCGTGCCTCCGCCGCTCGTTTGCCCCCCGCCGCTCGTTTGCCTGCGAGTTTTGTTCCGCGGCTTGGAGGCCGCTCCGCGCGCCTGAATGGGCGCCCTGGATCGACACTCTGGTGGGATAGCTCACCCGACCTGCCACGTCTCGGCCCTGCCCGGCTCCCCTGAGGGTCGCGATCCTGGATCACCGAGCGCGTTCCGCTACTCGCAAAGTGCCTACCTGCAAACGTCCGAAAACACACATGTCCGCTTTGATG
>CAUYUJ010002516.1:77500-85000 GCA_963575745.1 Prorocentrum cordatum
AGCGCGGATGACGCCTACCACGAGATCGGGTTTGCCAACCGGGAGTGGTGGGATACCGTGAGTTGGGGGCGCGTCCTCCTCTGGGGGGCCCCCGCGACCGACGGCCGTGGTCCCCGACGGCGTGGTCGCTGCGGTCAGTCGCGTCGAGGTCTGGGCGCGCCTCGCCCTGGAGCAGGCCCGCGCGGGCTGGGGCGGCATGCCGACAGCCTGCCGCCGAGCACCCCTCTAAGGTTTTCGTGGCGCTGGATGGCCTCCTCTTTAGCGAAGGCTCGGCTCCCGCGCCGACCGCGCGCCGTGAGCGACTCTGGGGGCGCCTGTGTTGGAACCTCGCAGGCCAGTTGGATGCTTGCCTGGCTCTCCATGGGAGACTAGGCGCGCCAGGGCCCTGCGGGCCGCGGTCGGGGGGGCAAGCTTGAAGCCCGCATTCGCCGAGTCACCGAGTTCGTGCGCGCGGGCGAGGTGTCCCGAGCCGCGGCGGCGGTTTGGCCGCGGGGCGACATGGCGGATGCGGCCGCGGCGGTTCGCAAGTTCCGCGCTGCGCAGATGCCTGATCCGCCCCAGTCTGCCGCCTGGGGCCCCCCGCCAGGTGCCGGGGTCGCCCCGCGCGTGCTTGGTGGTGGTGGTGGTGGCCCCCCAGGGCAGGCTGACGTGGCCATGGATGGCCCCTGCGCAAGGCGACGAGGTCCGCCTCGTGCCTGGGGGCGGCCAGGGGTCGACGAACTCCGCCGTCGCGTTGCCGCGCGCCTGAAGGGCCAGTTCGGCCGCTACCCCAGGCGCGGTGGGGCGGGGCCCCCCTCAGGACAGACGAGGAGGGAGCCGCCGCGGTAGCCGACGCGCTTGCTCGGCTCGCCACTGGTGACCTCCCCCAAGGGGCCCTCGCGCCCCTCGTCGCCGCCCGCCTGGAGGGCATCCCGAAGGCCACTTCTGGAGACGTGCGCGTTGTAGGCTGCGGGAACGTCACCGGGCGGATGGTGGGGCGCAGTGCGGCCGAGATCTTCCATGCGGATATGCGTGCAGTGGTTGGGGGCCAGCAGTTTGGTCTCGCCAAGGGCGGGTGCGGCGCGCTCCACCGCCGCCTGTGCACGATGGCCAACGCCCAGCCTGGTCGCTGGGTCGTGGCGGTGGACCTGGGTGATGCCTTCATCCACATCCCCAGGGAACTGGTCAAGGAGTCGGTCCCCACCAAAGTCCCTGGCCTACGTCCCCTGGCTGAGGCATGGCTGCTAGACCGCATTAACCGAGTCGCTGGAGGAGGGGCGCGCCTGGCCCAGCTGGTTGCCCAGATCCGCGGGCTTGATCAGGGATGCCTCATGAGCCCCGGCTTCGACGCGGTCGGCACCGCGGACGACCTGAGCCTAGGGCGGGCCTCGGTTCGAGCCGTCGATCCGCAGGGCGACTGCTTGGCGTATTTGGGCGATGTGTACTTGGTCGGCCCGCCGGAAGCGGCATTCCACGGCCTGGAGGCCTGGGGGGCTCGTATCGAGTCCCAAGGCATGAAGCTGAAGATGCCCAAGACTCAGATCTGGTCCCCGGACCCCCGCGCTGCGCCGCCGCCCCAGGACGCCCACTACGCCCAGTGCCGCGTTGACAAGCTCAGGGCTGTGGGCTCTACGCTGGCCTATGCTGACCACGGCGTGGACGCGGACTGGCGGGTCGCCCCCCTCGCGGACTTCGCGGCGCCGGAGGGCCTCGCCGAGGAGGCAGCGGCCGTCGGTGCCGGGGCCGCCCCGGGGGCCGACGCGCCGCTGCCGTGCGGTGAGGCGTTCTTGGCCAAGCAGGACCGCTACTTCCGAGGATTGCTCGCGCTCCACAAGCATGGCCTGTTTGCCTTCGACGCTTAGCTGGGGCGGATCTGGTCGTGCGTGGCGTGCGTCCATATGCTGCGGGCGCTCCCGTCCACAGAGGCTTGGGCCATCCGGGTGGATGACGGCGTAGTCGCCTTCTTCTGTGGGCTGCTCGGCGTCGCCGAGGTCCCGCGGGCCCAAGTCTTCATGGGGGTTAGCGAAGGCGGGTGCGGCTTCGGCAGCGCGGCCGCGCGCGGGCCGGCGGCCCTTCTCGCCGGGGGCAGGCGTCCGCGCAGCCGCTGCAGAGCTGCGGGGAACGACGGCGGTGGGCCTCTGGCGCCGCTGGCCAGGCCTGGGCCGAGCCCTCTCGGCGGCCGATGCTGCGCACGGGCCGAAAGACGTGCGCCGGACGGGTGCGCGACCGCGCCGCCGCGGCTTTCCTGACCACCCTGCCCTCGGCTGCGTCGGCGGCGGTGCGCGGTGCTTCTGGGCCCTCTGCGGGCGCATGGTTGGGGAATTTTGAGGGGTCTCGCCTCTCGCCGACCACGCGTTCGGCATCGCGGCCAAACAGCGCGTGCACTTGCCCCTGCTGCTCGCGGAGGGCACGTGCCAGAACGGGCCGGCAGCGCCCGCCGGCGCGCTGGCGCAGGCGGGCCCCGTCTGCGGACGCGCCGTGGATGTCAACTGCGCGCGCGCGCGCGCTGAATTGCCCCAGGGGCGGCGGCCCGGTGAGGCGCCGCAATGCGATTCGCGGCGCCGTGGCGCTCTGGCTGCGCGAGATGCGGAATGGCACGCGGAGGCGGACGGTGCAGCGACGCTGGGCGTCGTGTGCCACCGCGGCCTGCGCGGGCGCGTATGCCTCGACATCAGCTTGATGGACTCCGTGGCGGTCGCGCAGATCGGCGGGCCCTATCGGGCGGCCCTGCAGCGCGGGAAAAAAGTGAAGCACCGCAGATATCCATTTCAGGGACTCGTGCCCTATGTCCTGGACATCAATGGAAAATTGGGCGCCGAGGCCGAGACCGGGCTTCGGCGCGTGCTCGGTGAACTCCCTCAGGCCGAGCGCAACGCCGCCAGGTGTTCTCTTCGCTCCTCGGTCGCCCGGGCCCTGCAGGGCCAGGTGGCCGAACGAATTGCTCTTGCCGCAGAGGGCGCCAGGCCGAACGCCGGGGCCACCCTGCGTGTTCGGCGTTGATTAGGTTCCGTCCCCGCCCTCGCCCCCCTCCCCCGCTTCCTGCGCCACTCGCCATTCAGGGCCATGGCCGTGTTGCATGCCTTGCTTGCTGCCGCCGGTGTCTCTACATTTTGTGCATCCTGATCGTCTCGTGTCCTGCTCGCGCGTGGCGGGAAAAACAGTCAGCTCGCTTCAGCCGCTGTGGACACATGATGCTCTCAATCGTAGGTCTGACCCATCGGGCGCACTGCGCGCCAGGAGCCCGCTCGGCCAGTGTCGAGAGGCGGAAAGAGGCTGTCGGGGTCGGGGTCGCCCCGCGGGCCCTGGGACCCGCGGCGGCTCGCCGTCGGGGTTGTCGCCTGCCCGCGACGTTGTTGTCTCCCCCCCTCCTCCCTCGCTGCCTGCGCTCGTTCCGAACTGGGGTGTGCTTAGTCTTGTCTCGCTCGGCTCCTCCGCTGTCTCCCCTGCGCCCTTCCTTCGGCGGGCCGTTTTCAACTCTGTGTCATTGCCCCCTCTGAAAAATCCTTCGGGGGATCGGCCGCCCGCTGACAGTTCGGTGCGCAGCCTTCCTCGTCTCCCCCATCTCGACCGCAGCCGTTTGGACCGCGCGGCCTTGCGACGCCGTGGCGCCGAAGCTTTCGAAGCCCGCCGCGATGCCCTGGCCAGCGACGAATCGCCCCACCTCCCCGAGCCGCGACCCGCCGCTGCGCGAGGCTCTGGGCGCCAAGGCTAATGGAGGAGGTCATCGAGAGCTCCGCGTGCCTCGCCCTGACCAGAAGGTGGGCCTCTCTGAGAGCGACATCTCCGAAGAGGAGTGCGAGCGCGTCTCCGAGGGCTCGGACCCCTCGCCCAAACTGAAGAGCGACTCGGAGGAGCCCGCGGCCGATGGGCGGGGAGGTACGGGGGCCGCCCCCAGTGCCTCCCCGCCCAGTGGCGCGGGACCCTCCATGCCCGCGCGGCGTGCCGTGGCGGCCGCCCAGGCCGTGCTGAATGTGGTGCCGTACGCGGGCCTCGCCGCGGACCAGAAGAGCGGGCTGGACAAGCTGACCTCTGCGCGCCGAGCTGCGTGGGCAGGCCGTTTAGGGGCCCGTGTCGGGGGCCCGCAGTGGCCCAGGGGTTGCGTCCAGCGCCGCGGACGGCAGCGAAACGCAGCCAGCGGTGCGAAGATGGTCGGGGGCGAGCCTGGAGGGCAGCGAGGCGGACAGCAATGCGTCGAGCGCGGCCGCCGCGGGCGCGACGGGGCGGGCTTCCGAACGGAACCGTCGTCGGGGCAACCGGACGGTGCGCGGCCAGCCACCGACGAAGTCGGAAGGAGATCCCGACGTTCTCGCGAGCGCGGAGGCGCTCGAACGGGAGGAATACCTCGTAGAGCTCTTCGGCATCGATGAGCTAGAGGAATTCCGGCGCGGGGTGCAGCTAGTTCCCCCCCCCGGCCCGGGCGGGCAATGTGGTAACTTTGGGTCGGTTTTCTTAGAATTTGAAAGATATTTGGCCATTCATTTTGAGAAGCCAGATTTTTCGCACCTGTAGTGGGTTATGCCGCGTCTGCCAGTGCAATTCTCAGGTCCGTAGCTGCAATATTACTATCAAAACATTTGGCGGAACCGACTTTCGGAAAACAACTGAAGAACGTAATTTTTCGAGTTTCTCAGCTCACCCTTGAGAAAGCTTCTCCCATGTGTTCCGAGCAGCGCCGCGCGAGAAAAGAGCCCTACGAGGCTTCCGGCGGTGACCTTGTTGACGGTTTACCGCCGGCTCCCATGCGAGGCCCAGGGCTGGGGGTCTTGCATGGGATCCTACTGGGCCCCCCGCAGCGGCTGGGTTGGTGTCGTCACTGCGCTTCCCCTCGACGACTGGAAGGTCATGAAGGCGGTGTGCGTCGACGAGCTGACGAGGGCCGAACTCGCCCGCTATGTGGCGGCGCGGGAGGGGGGGCCCAGGTAAACAGAGCTGCGGCAGGGCAAGGTGGGAAGTCGGCGTGTCTACACCTGCTCCAAGTGCGCGGCCAAGCACGACGGCGCCGACGAGCGCGAGGCGGTCGCGAAGACGGCGAGGTTCAACGAGGGTGCTGGCTCAATCCAACGCTCGCGCGACCGCGTGGCCAAGTTCCGGGAGTCCTTCGACGTGCTCAAGGAAAGCCTGGATTTGGTGGTGGGCTACGCTCTCTCCGAGGATGGAGCGCTGGCCTTGCGGCGCGCCACCGCGGGCGTGGGCGTGGGCATTGGCCCGTCCAGCAAGGGCGCGCCGCCGGCTACGGAGGCGGTCGCAGCGGAGTTTGGGCGCCCGATGGCGGTGGCGGAGGTGCCGGGGCCGCCCCGCGTGCCTCCGCCGCCTGCCGAGGGCGGCGCTGCCCACTGGGACATGGCGGCGACGCCGCGCCCCCAGGCCCCAGCGGACTGCGGTCCCGCGTCGGAGGAGCCCCACGTCCAATGCTGGTGGAGGACGTCGCCGATGTCCAATCCATTCTAAAGATGGGCTACTCCAGGAAGACGCTCAGGAAGATGGCGAGGTGCTACGGCGCAGTGCGTTAGGAGACCCAGCGGACGTGCATGAAGGGCGCCCTCGGAGCCATCCTCGAGGAGAAGAGTGACATGATCTGCGCGGTGAGCTGCGCGAAGGGTGCGGAGAGCTGGCTCGAGAAGCTGGGTGCTGCTGCAGAGGGGTGCCGTGCGGTGAGGGCCGAGATCAAAGCGGGGGGCGCTGCGTGCGCGCCCGAGGGGGGCAGGAAGGGCTTGCTCGAGGCGCGCGACAGGGCGGCCGCGCACTTGGGCAACCAGCGGGCGTTCAAGGAGGAGGCGGGCGGCGATGCCGCCGTGCAGGGCGCGTGCGGGGCGCCTATCGCAAGATGGGCGACTACTCGGACCAGTTCTTCTCGGACGACCAGTTCGCGATGAACATGTGCGACAGGTGCCAGGCCATGCAAGACCTGGGATAACCCTGGGGGCTGCAGGGCCGTCATCAGTGCGGATCGCTGGACGCAGCTCCTAACCCTAGAGGAGGAGGCGGCAGGCCGCTGTGGTCAGCGCTGGTACTGCCGCTGCGGGGCCCGATACCAGACGACCCACGGCGTGTGTATCGAGATGGTCGACCGCGAAGCCCGGCCGCGGCGGGCGTGGTACCTGCAGGCGGACTTCCCCGAGGATGACATCAAGGACCTGGAGACTCTCTTGCGCGCGGACAAGCTCAGGAAGGATAACGTCGTGGTGCTTAACCCCGCGGACCTCCTGCAGTACCCGCCCAAGGTGGAGCCCTTGGCGCTCGGCGCGGTATTCAAGTTGCATGCGCCTGGGGAGAAGCAGTGGGAGGGGCGCTGGAGACTGGAGGACAGCCTCTCGTGGGCCGACCTGCCCGAGTTTAACTGGTGCGACTCTGCGCGTGGGTGGCGCGGGGACTGAGCGACCCCGAGTGGGCGGGCCACGGCAGGGGGGCCAAGAACATGCGCGTGCGCGAGGCGATCGCCGAGGCTAAGATCGCCGTGTTGAACTACGAACAGCGCCACAACCTGGCCGTCGGCAGCCTTGCTGGCGGGGGGAGCGCCGGGGCCGCCCCGAGTGCCCCTTCCGCTGGCGGGCCGAGTGCGGATCTCAGGATGGCTGCTGCGGGGGACGGCGGCGCCGATGCGAGTGAGGGGCGCCCGCCGCCTCCACCCGCGCCCGCGGCGCTGGCCAGCGTGGAGGTGCCGCCGCCGCCGCCCGTGGGCCCTCCGCCAGACATCGAGTCCGAGCTGTGCGGTCCCGCGGTGGAGGGCAGCGCGTGGGGCGGGGCGGTCCGTGCGCCCCCGTCTCAGGTTATCCCGGGCAAGACCGAATGGTTCTGGGGCCTCAAGCCCCGATGTGAGTGAGTAGCTGCCCGCCTGCTCAGGCTCAGTGCACCGCCTCGGCGCCGCGCCACCTTTAGTCGCCATTTTGGCGCGCCAGCTCGCGTCCCGCTTTTGCTTTACCCGCGCCTCCCTTGCGTGCCCCCCCGCTAGTCTGCGGTGCCGGGGGCGCCCCGAGGCAGCTGTTTTTTTTTGCCTCGCGCCCGCTTTGCCATCGGTGTTTCAGCTGAGTGACTAGCCATTTTTGCTTGCCCCAGTCTGTGTCTCGCTGTGGGCCCTTGTCACCTGGTGCCTCCAGTGCTACAGGGGTCAGGCGGTGCTGGGGTCGCCCCGCGTGCTGCGCTTCCCGCTGGCAGTGGGTCTCCTTTGGGCCAGGTCTGTCTCGGCGCACCTTGGCTGCCTCGCTGCAGCGTGGTTAGCCCGCGGCTCGCGCCCAGCCTTGCTTTGCACCGCGCGCGGGCGCCTGCTTCATTGTCGGGTAATGAGGCAGCCGCAGGGCGCTCGTCCCAACGTGGTCGATTCGTGGTGATCTGGTTCGCGAGCCCGCAAGTAGTAGTAGTAGTAGTAGTAGTAGTGGTAGTAGTAGTAGTGGTAGTAGTAGTAGTAGTAGTAGTAGTAGTAGTAGTAGTGGTAGGAGTAGTAGGTCGTATGTATAGGTAGTAGTAGTAGTAGTAGTAGTAGTAGTAGTAGTAGTAGTAGTAGTCGTAGAAGTAGTAGTAGTAGTA
>CAUYUJ010002517.1:0-50000 GCA_963575745.1 Prorocentrum cordatum
CTCTCTCTTTCTCCCGCCCCCTCTCTCTCTCTCTCTCTCTCTCTCTCTCTCTCTCTCAGGTGAGGCGCGGGTTCTCTGCCCCAACCACCCCTGCACGCGATCGCCGCCCCGCGAGGGAGTCGCCATCGCGAAGCCTTGCTGACTTAAGCTGTTGGAACCGCACTGGCCTCGATTCGCTGATCTGCAGCCCCCCTCGCCACCCGCCTCACGGATAACCGCCCCAATTGCAGGTGGGGGAGGAATGGGGGAAGGGGGCTCGGGCGCTGGAGATCGGCAGAATGGGGGGCCATCGCGTTTCCAGTGGCGTCGATGTGTGAGCCGCGGGTCCGGTGGACGGGCCCCCTGTCGAACCCGAGGCTGAGGATTGGAGGGGGGAGGGATTGCCGAGGCAGGATGGGGGGGGCGAGAAGGATGACGAGGGGGAGGGCGAGGGGGAGGACGAGGAAGGAAGGCGCAGGAGCAAACCGAAATCCTACAGGATTGAGAGGATGGGCCACCCGCGGCTGTACGCCACCTGGAAGGACGAAACCCTCAATGGCATGTTTGCGAAAATGGCAACCCAGGCGACTTTGGGCAACTTCGATGAATCCATGTGGCAGAGGATAGATCTGCAAGCCCATCTTGGCGCAGGGGGTTCTATGTCCTCGTTGTAGCTTTTGGGTCTAGGGCGCCCCCCCGAGTTACTTCCCGATGGCACGCTGCGCAATGGCCATTTTGGCGCTCGCGGCGTTGACTTGCACCGCGCCCTCGTCAGCGGCGGTTCCCAATTACATTCTTGAGATCGCTGCAGATGCCTCGAAATCGAAGCCGCTTGTAACTGACGTTGACTTGGTTACCTTCGCTCGGGCAGCCGCGCAGCGAGCCCTGCAGCACGGGCGCGACGGCAAACCAAAAGAGGGGGATGGTTGACGCGCCCGCGCGAGCGAGGGGCGGAGGCGGCGGAGGAGGGCGGAGGGGCAGGGGCCCCAGCAGAGAGAGGGGGGGAAGAATATCGAAGGGGGACGAGGAGGAGGGGGAAGAGGAGGAGGAGGGGGAGGAGGAGGAGGAGGAGGTGCAGGAAGAGGAGGAGGACAGGAGGAGGGGGGAGTGAGCAGGACGGCGGCGCCTTCCCGAAAGGAGACTTGGCCCGCGACGTCGACTTCGCTCACATCTTTTCAGGCGAAGACACGCTCGGTACAACGATCCAGAGGCGGGGTTACAACGTCGCGCATTTTGATTTGCAGAACAGCCCGTGTGAAAACATCATGACAGCAGCTGGTATCCTATGGGCGACAGTGCTGTGCCATCGAGTCGTGAAGGGCGGCATGGTCCACTTCGGCGTGGGATGCTCGAGCTTCTCGTGGATCTCAAGTGGGGTGGGTCGGCGTTATGATCACATATTGGGAGATGAGTCTCAGGAATTCGTCGCGACGGGGAACCTCGTGGTCCTGTGGGTAAGTTGGATAGCGTTC
Source organism: Prorocentrum cordatum (assembly GCA_963575745.1). NCBI lineage: Eukaryota > Dinophyceae > Prorocentrales > Prorocentraceae > Prorocentrum > Prorocentrum cordatum. The sequence continues at coordinate 1,452 of CAUYUJ010002517.1, forward strand.
GCAATCCGCATTCGCGGAGTGCACTACACAGTAGAGCAGCCGACGCTGTCGACGCTGATGCATCATCCGTGTTTTAAGGCTCTTGGTGAAAGCGTTTCGCAATCTAGAGTTTGCACGTGGCTCGGAGCATTCAACCCAGCTGCACTGGGCCCCAAGCCAATCCATAGTTTCAGTTCTCTCCCAGAACGCACGGTTGCCAAACATTTGAAGCGGAGCATGTCTGTTTTAACTAAAGCCAAGGGCAAGCCCAAGAGCAAAGCTGCTAGGACGTGGGACCGTTCGGCAGGCTGGGTGAACGGCCACCGCGCTTTGAAGCAGACAGGCGTCTATCCTGTGGCATTTGGCGAGGCCTATGCAAATTTGCTCGTAGAAACTGTTTCAGTTTGATTGAGCCAGTGGCGCTGGGAGGACGGGTCGGGAACAGGGTGGCAAGGTTTGAGAGGAGGGGCGGGGGGAGGTGGAGGGAGTGGGTGCTCGAGCGCAGGGGGCATACATCGGGAAAATGAAGCAGGAGGGGCGCAGGGCGCGAGTGAGAGAGTAGGGGGCCACGCGGGCGAGAGACAGGCAGGGAGGTGGAGACAACGAGAACGTGAGAGGGAGAGAATGGACGAGATACCAATATTGGCGCAACCCTGCCCGCAGTGCATGCAAGCAGCCCTCCCCGCGCCTGGAAGGCGTCGGCGCAGGCCTTCAGGTCGATCTCGGGGCCTGCCTCCCTGCGGACGGGTCCGGTGGGATCTCGCTTCGCGCGCTTATTTTCTGGGCTATGCTCGCGTGGACAACTACGCGGGCGATGTAAAAAGTCGCGGGGGCAGATGCATCGCAAATGAGCGTTGGTCTCTCGCCAGTGGCAAGCGCCGATGCATCGCGACGTGCGTCGATGGGCAGGAGGGCAGTGGATGCCGGCGCGTCGCCGTTGCATCGGGAAGTAAGGGGGGGAGCCATTCGCATTTTGTGAGGGGAGTTGCCTTTGGGGCAAGGGGGCCTCCTCCCTCCTCCTCCTCCTCCTCCTCCTCCTCCTCCTCCTCCTCCTCCTCTTCCTCCTTCTCCTCCTCCTCCTCCTGCTCCCCCCCCCCCTCCTCATCCTCCTCCTCCTCCCCCCCTCTCCCTAGATTGCCGACGTCGCAGGCCGTTCACTGGACTGATGGCGGCAGGGCCAGGCGTCGCAGCCTCACAGAGCAGGACCCTTCAAGGGAGGAGGAGAAGCAGAGGGGGCCTTGACGGGCGGCAAGGAGAGAGGGAGCGAAGCGATGGAGGGCACCATTAGCTCAAAATGACACGAGGGAAAGGTGAGGACCCAGAAATGAAGAACCCGCAGGAGGAGTGGGCGGCCAGTTCGTCACCATCGGTAGATCGGTCGGATTACGTGCGCACCGATCGACGGGTGGGCGGGAGTTCCTTCCTCCCCTTCCTTCAGATTCCCTCCTTTCTCATCGTCGTCGTCGTCTCAAACGTCGTCGTCGCCCTGCTCTGGAGGTCGTCGGAGGCCCGCTGAGGTCTCTTGAGGTTCCCAAGGGTCTCCGAAGTCTCCGACTCCGAAGCCTCAAAATCACGCGCAAATGCAAACTGCCCGACGCGGGTATCCCAATGTGTTTATTTATGCACATAAGCCTTTCCGCTGCGAGCGTCTGCGTCAGAGAATCTGGGCATGAGTGGGCATGAATAAGAGAGGCTGCCAGCGGATGAATCCGAGCGTGGATGTGCGCTTGTGCGCAAGCAAGTCTGAGTGTGAGTGCGCCGATGTGTATGAATCTATATATATCTAAGTTTGAGGTAAGCGTATCTAAGTGTGAGTGGTCTGAGCGTGGGTCCGGGTCTAGGTGCGGGTGAGTGTGACTGTGAGTTTGGGTTCAACGTATATATCTGAGAGTGACAGAATCTGAAGATCATGCAATCTGAATGCGAGTGTGTCTCCAGGGGCCGTCTTGGGTTTCCTAAAGCCTCCTGGGTTTCCTGGAGCCTCCTGGAGCCTCCTGGGGCATCCTGGATCCTGCTCGTGCCCACTTGAGCCTGAGGAGCCTCCTGGAGCCTTCTGGGGGTTCCTGAGGCTTCCTGGGGCCGCCTGGAGCCTCCTGGGGTCTCTTGGAGCTTCCTGGGCATCGTGCTGGGACTCACCGAAGCTCCCAGGAGCCAGTGGGCTTCCTGGAACCTCTGGGACTTCCTCAGGCGTCGTCGACACAAGCAAACCGCCTGCGGTAGGTTCGCGCGGCGATGGCGTCGGCGTTGGTTTCTGACACCGCGTCGATCGTTCAACTTTGAACGATCGGCGGCTTCCCAGAGTGATCGGTCGTTTAACATTGAACGATCGTGAGCCACTGGCGGCGTTCAACCTTGAACGCCCGCGAAGGGGTCGCCGCCGCGCCAACGCCGCACGAACCTACCGTAAGACATTCTCCAATTTCAGCCACTGACAAGGCCTCGCTGAGACATTCTCATAAACTGCTGCTCCGAAACCAAAGGAGGTCGAGCATGGAAACAAGCGAAAACCGCCTGAGAGGCCCCCACCAAGCTAGCCCCCCCCCCCCCCCAGATGGGACGGGCCCCAGGGTTCAACAGCCCCCCCCCCAGATGGGATGGGCCCCAGGGTCCCAGATGGGATGGGCCCCAGGGCTGTCCTAGCATTTTTTTCGCTGACAGAGGGGCAGGAGGAGGAGGGGGGAGGAGGAGGGGGCGGCGGAGGTGGAGGAGGAGAAGGAAGGAGGAGGAGTCGGAGGAGGAGGATGAGGAGGAGGAGGAGGAGGGAAAAGGACAGGAGGAGGCGAGCAGAAACAGAAGGAGGAGGAGGAACAGGCGGAGGAATAGGGGGAGAGGGGTAATCATATCCCCGAACGCCCGCAGGTACAAACAATGCATACTCGTGGTGCTCGTTTGATTTAACGAACCGCGTCCCCGAATGCCAGTTTCGCGCGGAAGCAACGTGAGTTTCAACGTTCGTGGCGCCGCGCTCCGCGGCCCGCCGCAGGTTGATTTGTTTGGTGGTCCATGCTTGGAACCATTGCGACTGTCGCAACTTTCCTTCGATGGGCCGCGTACTTCGAAGCACTCCGTCGCGCTTCTGTTGTAAAATTGCGAGGGGGGTCGATCGAATCGATCGACTGAGAACCACGCGATGATCGCGTCGAAATTAACGCCAGAGGCGAGCCGATGCGCGCTTCAATTGACGTTGTGTTCAAAAGTGTGGAAGCGGGCCTCGCGCTTGAGATGTCCTCACCATTTTCGCTAAAGGACGAAACGATTGAGATATCATCTACAATCGGGGCTCATTCGTATAACTAATAACTTAGTAGTAGTAGTAGTAGTAGTAGTAGTAGTAGTAGTAGTAGTAGTAGTAGTAGTAGTAGTAGTAGTAGTAGTAGTAGTAGTAGTAGTAGTAGTAGTAGTAGTAGTAGTAGTAGTAGTAGTAGTAGTAGTAGTAGTAGTAGTAGTAGTAGTAGTAGTAGTAGTAGTAGTAGTAGTAGTAGTAGTAGTAGTAGTAGTAGTAGTAGTATTCGTAGTAGTAGTAGTAGTGGTAGTAGTGGTAGTAGTAGTAGTAGTAGTAGTAGTAGTAGTAGTAGTAGTAGTAGTAGTAAAAGTAGTAGTAGTAGTATAGTAATATCATACGTACATACATACATACATACCGTAATACATACATATTCATACGGATACGGATACGGATACATACATACATACTCACATACATACATGCATAGATACATACATACGTTTACACTATCATGCAAAGGAAGCCTCGGCGGCTTACGCTAACGGCTGCAAGCCGCCTTCATGGCTTACGCTAACGGCTGCAAGCCTTCATGGCTTACGTCAACGGCTGCAAGCCTCGGCGGCTAAGCCGTGCCACTCTCGGTGGGCTGGGGAGCAAGCCGAACGCCCTTGTAGCTCGTCTGGGTGCAACGGTGTAGCTCAACGGAAATCGTCCGACGGCCTCTGCATCGCGTGCATTCGGAAAGGGAAGCCATGTAGCAATCGTGCCATTGGGTGCGCTGTTCTCGTGGGCCCTCCTCGGCACCGTGGTGGAATGTAGGCACTGTTGCCTCGCGGGGCCCCCTTGCCAGGGGCCCGGAAAAGCCGGCTGCCGCGCCCCCGCCCGCCATGGCGTGCGACGCGCAGTGCCGCACAACAACGGCATGTGCGAACGTTGCTTTAAACCCACATGCTCCTTCCCACTGTGCGACAGAAAACTGACGAAAGCAATGTACGCCACCGGATACTGCCCCGACCACGTCCGACATGCCGCGGTAGCCACCGCCGCCGCCGGGCCCCATCATCCTCCGACGTCGGGGTCTTCTGGTGTCCCACACGCCCGTCCACGTAGCGATCCGTTGCAAGCACTCCGAAAGCAGGTGGCGGCAGCCGTCCGCATGTACCTCCGAGCACGTGACTCGCCGAAATGTTCCGTGCCGTGGTGTAGCCTCAAGTCCACCCGCGTAGCACTTCCGAGCTCGTCCAGCTGTCCGCCCGCCTGCGCAGCGCATCGGAACTGGTTCGCAGAACCCGTGCCTGGGATTTCTCTTGGCGTACGCACCGGCCACCGCGCCGGCTGGTGGTCGACAGACGAATGGTGCAGCAAACGCGTTCCGAAAGCGTCGCTCTCTCCGACCGGCCACTTTCAAGGAGCCTGCGCAACGTGCGGGGTTCTGCACTTCTTCGCCGAACGCGCGCGTTGCCCGGCAGCACGCAGAAAGGACTTCGGCGCGTGCTGCAGGTACGGAGCCCTGGCTGGCATCCCCCTACTGCCTCCGCTCCGGCCGAAATGGCTCAGCTCCTTCGTCCGGGTCTTTCCCACGACCACTTCATGCAGCACATTCGGTCGTACAACTGCGCCCTTGGATTCGCATCCTTCAACAGCGAGAACACTGTCGCCGCACGGAAGACCCGCACGGAAGACCCCCTGTCGGGCACCCGGGCACTGGGGCACCCGGGCACCCGGGCACTGCAGGCACCCCAGCACCGGGGCATCCGGGCATCCCCCGGGCACCCGGGAAGGAGGAGGGAGGATGAGGAGGAGGAGGAGAAGGAGGAGGAGTGAACGTCGGGCAGGCGTCCAGCGCAATCCGAGCCGAGGGTAGAGCCAGAAGGAGTAGGAGGTGGAGGGGACCGGGAGGACCGTTTCGGCCGTTCGAAAAAGCACCTCATCCATGTCCTCCTCCTCCTCCTCCTCCTCCTCCTCCTGCTCGTTCTCTTCCCCCTCCCTTCCATAATCAGACTATTCCTCCGCCGGCTCGGCTCGGCCCGGCCCGGCCCGGCTCGGCCAGCGGAGGAGGAGGAGGGAGGAGGAGTGGGAGGATGAAGACAGGACAGGGGGGGAGTAGGACGAGGAGGAGGAGGAGGAGGAGGAGGAGGAGGAGGAGGAGGAGGAGGAGGAGGAGGAGGGGGAGAAAGAGCGAGGAGGCGGGGAGGGACATGGGCAAGGGGAGGCGGATGAGGACTAATTTCGTGGAGGAGCAGGCGTTCGCAACCGGCGCAGCATCCAGGCAGAAGAGGAGGAGGAGGAGGAGGAGGAGCAGGAGGAGGAAGAGCAGGAGGAGGAGGAGGAGGAGGAGGAGGAGGAGGAAGAGGAGGACGCGCAGGAGGAGGCCCGGTTCGCCTGAGACATCCTCAAAGCTCTGGGTTCCGAGACGTCCTGACCTGAGTTGGTCAGACCACTTTCGCCTGAGACATCCTCGAAACTCTGACCTCGGAGGTGCCCTGCCCCACGGTGGTCCGGGCACTTTCGCTTGAGACACGCTCGCATTTCTGGGTTCCGAGACGCCCTGAGGTGAGGTGTTCACTCCGATCTCGCCTGAGACATCCTGCGATCTCTGACCTCGGAGGTGCCCTGCCCCATCCATGGTGGTCCAGGCACGTTCGCCTGAGACATCCTCGCAACTCTGGGTTCCGAGATGCACTGAGCTCTGACCTCGGAGATACATTGCCCCAAGGTGGTCTGGACACTTCCGCCTGAGACCCTCGCCACTCTGAGTTGCGAGATGCCCTGAGCAGGTGGTCTGGCCACTACCGCCTGAGGCATCCTCACAACTCTGACCTCTTGGGGCCTCCGGGGGGCCTCTTGGGCACTCTTGGCCAGGGCCCAGAAACAAAACCAGGCCAGGGCCCAGAGACAAAATCCGAAACGCCCCAGAAACAAAACTTGAAACACAACTTGAAACAAAACCCTTGAAACAATTGTCCGGCTGTGGAGCCGCCTGTCGGGACACACCGCCCTATGCATGTGTGATGTTAACCCATGCGCGCCCCGTATGATTCACACATCGGTATCATATTCAGCTAGGGGGGCATGGTTGCATATCTGTATATCTGAGACCACAGCACACGTATATCTATGAACATTTGTGACCTCATATCATACGTACATGTATCTACATGCATGGTACAGCATCTTACGTACGTGCATGTACATGCAGTGTGTCAATGCTTACGTATGTGTATGCATATGCATGCTATCACATCAACGTATGTGTATGCAGATGCATGGTGTAACATCTCACGTATGTGTATGTATACGCATGGTAAAACATCATACGTATTTATTCATATGACGGCGCACCAGGTCCGTGCGCGCGGGGCCAGCGCCGCTACCACAAATGTGGGCTCCGGGGCCCTCGGGGAGCCCCAGGGCCTCACAGAAGACCGCCAGAAGGCACCAAGGAGGCCCGAAAGGCTCCAGAACAGACCCGGGACGCCCGAAGGTTGCTCCCAGACGCCCAACATGGCCTCCAAGGCGGCTTCAGAAGGCCCCAAGACACCCCAAGCGACCCCCAATAGGGCCCCAAAGAGAGCCCCAAGGGGCCAAAATAACCCCATTCCCTTCGTAAAACGTATATGTTTAACATATTGCTTGTTTTCGCTGTCGGTCCGGCCGAGGACGCGCCCCAGAGGGCCCCAATACAGCCCCAGAGAGCTCCAGGACGGCCCACGAAGGGCCCAAGACGACCGCAAATGTGGGCCCCGGGGCCCTCGGGGAGCCTCGGGGCCTCACAGAAGGCCGCCAGAAGGCGCCAAGGAGGCCCCAAATTGCTCCAGAACAGACCCGGGACGCCCGAAGGTCGCTCCCAGACGCCCAACATGGCCTCCAAGGCGGCTTCAGAAGCCCCCAAGACACCCCAAGCGACCCCCAATAGGGCCCCAAAGAGAGCCCCAAGGGGCCAAAATAACCCCATTCTCTTCGTAAACCGTATATTTTCAACATATTGCTTGTTTTCGCTGTCGGTCCGTGCTTGACGACCTCAGAAGCTCCCGAGACCGCCCCAATACGGCCCAGGACGCGCTCCAGAGGGCCCCAATACAGCCCCAGAAAGCTCCAGGACGGCCCACGAAGGGCCCAAGACGGCCCAAGAGAGTCCCCAAGACGGGCCCGAGAGGGCCCCAGAGGAGGAAAGCCACCATCGAATTCCAAGCTTTCGACCCCAAGTGGCTCCAGGAGGCGCCGAGAAGCCCCCAAGAAGCGCTCGGAAGGCTTTTTTTCTATGGTTTTTGCATTCTCGCTGTTTCGTGTTTCCGGCGCACCGCCCAAGAGGCTCCCAAAACCGCTCCAAGACGGCCCAAGAGGCTGCCAAAAGAACCCCAAGACGGCCCGAGAGAGCCCCGAGACGGCCCTAGAGCCGCCCAAGACGGCCCAAGAAGGTCCCAAGAAGGTCCCAAAAGGGGCCCAAGAGAGGGAACGCGAACCGAAAAATCAAGCTCTCCGCCCCGAGATGCCCCCAAGAGGCCCCAAGATGCCCCCAGGAAGCCCCCAAGAGGCCCCAAGAGGCCCCCAAGAGGCCCGAGAGGCCCCCAAGAAACCCAAAAGAGGCTCCAAGAGGCCCCAAGACGGCACCCAAAAGGCTTCAAAACTCTAAGAGGCCCCCGAAGACGTGCCAAGAAGGTCCCATGACGACTTCAAGGAGTCCAGGATGCTCCGAGGAGGCCCCAAGAGACCCCCAAGAGAGCCCAAGAGGTCTCCAAGAGGCCCCCAAGCGACCTCAAGCAGCATCCAGGAGGCCGGAAAGAGGCACACAAGAGCCCAGCGGTCCAGGAGGGGGCCGAACGAACATTTCCAGCCCTGGGCTCCCAGAAGCCCAACAGGAACCCCCACGTAACTTGCAAGACCCCACCCCCCGACGCCTCCCGAGACGCCCAAAAGGTTTCCCAGACAGCCCCAGATGCAACAAAAAAATGATACCGGAGCAAAACCCCAATCAGATTTTTGTTAGGGCTATAGGGCTATTGGGCTATAGGGATATACGGCTGTTGGGCTGTAGGGCTATCGGGCTATAGGGCTATAGGACTGTGACCTATAGGGCCATAGGGCTATAGGGCTATGGGGCTATAGAGCTATATGGGCTATGGGGCTATAGGGATATAAGGCTATTAGGGCTATTGGGATATAAGGCTATAGGGCTACAGGGCTATAGGGCTATACGGCTATAGGGCTATAGGGCTACTGGGCTATTGGGCTATTGGGCACCCCCGGGCACCCGGGCACCCCCGGGCACCCGGGCACCCCCAGGCACCCCCAGGCACCCGGGCACCCTGGCCCGGCCACCGAAACCGGCCACCCGGGCACCCCCGGGCACCCGGGCACCTGGCCCCGGCCACCGAAATCGGCCGCTCACCTCACCTCAGCTTTATATCCGCTAGGAACCCTACAGAAGCAAGCTCTGATTGGGGAACTGCGTTTCCCAGACAGCCCCAGATGCAACCAAAAAACTGCGATGCCCAGGGTTGCGTTTGGACAATCATTTCAAGACAAAGCCAGCCTTGGCCACGAAGAGCGCATCGGAGGCGGAAAGGAGGGTCGTCCGGTTGCAGACCGGACCGGGCCGCAACCAGGCCCGGGGGCCCGGGGGCCCAGGGGCCACGACCTCTACTACAAATTTGTGGCCTGGGGGCCCGGCCAGACCTTGAGGGGCCCAAAATCGCATCGGAGGGCGGTTCGATGAGCGTCACGGCGGCCCCAGCCAGCCGCCCACCACCCTGAAGACGGCTTTGACGGATCGGATCACGGGACGTCTCCATCGGCCCCAGAGGCTTCGAAGACGCTTCGTAACCCGTGCAATTTGCCCCACGAGGGCCCCGAGAAGCAAAAATATATCCATTCCTTCCGTAAAACGTATATGTTTACCGTACTCGTGATTTTCGTCTTCGCGCCATCCTTGACGACCTCAGGGGTCCCTAAGATTGCCCCTACACGGCCCAAGAGGCCCCCCAGAGGGCGCCAAGACGGCCCAAGAGGGTCCCAGGTCGGTCCCAGAGGCACCCAAAACGGCCCCAACAGCTTCCCAGAGGGCTCCTAGAGGAGCACAAGATAGGGCAATCCAACTGGAATTGCCAGCCCCACGCCTAAGAGGGCGCCCGAGACCCCCACGAGGCCCCAAGCAGCCAACACGAGGCCTCCAAGACGCCTCATAACCCGTGCAATTTGACCTCCCAGAGGGCCCCGAGAGGCAAAATTGGCCCCATTCTCTTCGGAAAACGTACATGTCAACCGCATTCGTGTTTTTCGTCTTCGCACCGAGCTTGTCCCCAAGAGGCCCCCAAGCAGACCCCAAGGGGCTTCCAATGTATGTATTTATGTATGCATGTCTGTATGTATGTATGGATGGATGGGTGGATGAACAGATGGATGGATGGATGGATGGATACGGATGGGGATGGATATGTATATGTATATGCATATGTATGTGTATATGTATACTTGTATGTATATGTATATGTATATGCAACTGTATATGTATATGCGTATGTACATGTATATGTAGCTGTATATGTATTTGCATATGCATATTCATATGTAAGCTTGTATATATCTATATATATATATGAATATGTACATGTACATGTATATGTACATGTATACGTACAAGTATATGTGTATGCACATGTTGGTGTAACTGTATTGTATAGGTATATGTATATATACATGTACATGTACATGTAATGCACGTGAATATGTGTGTATATATATACATATCTGCAAAATGTTGTGTATATGTGCATATGTATATAGACATATGCATTTGTATATTTATGATTTGATTTTCAAATATAGATGCATGCATCTGCGTATGCATAATTATATGTATATGTGTATGTATATGTATATGTTTAGGTATGCGTATGTGCATAGGTTTATGTTTATGTAGATGTGTATATATACGTATATGTATACGTAGGTGTATCTGCATTTATATATGTCTTTACACATGGACATGTATATGTATTTGTATACGTATACGTATATGTATATGTAGATGTAAATGTAGATGTTGATGTAAATGAATATGTACATCTATATTTACATGTATGTCATATGTAGATGTAGATGTATATGTAGATGCATATGGATATGTATATGTATATGCAGACGTATATGTATATGTCGATGTGTATATATATATAAATAGAGAGAGAGAGAGAGAGAGAGAAAGAGAGAGATGTAGATATCCCCGTGCACGAGGCCCAGGCGACCGGGGCCGCGACCACGACAGGGCATGGGAGGACCAGGGTTCCCCAGACCGCTCCCAGAGCACCCCGGAGCGGCCCTGGAGCTCCCAGACTGTCCCAGAGAGCTCCCAGAAGCCCTCGGGGACTTCGACAAGCCCTTCCAAGACAGCCCAGATAGCCTTAACGTGGTCCAGGATGGGTTCGAGACCGCAAATACACAGCCCAAGAGGCCTCCAAGAGGCCTCAAGAGAGCTCCGAGAAGCATCCCGAGAGCCCGAAGAGGCTCAAATCCTTGATTTCCGTTGGTTTTTGAAATGTTTTTCGGTGTCTCGCGTTTTCGACCTCCCGGCGCTCTACGACAGCCGACGACGCCCCCAAACCGCCGAAAAGACCTCCAACAGAGCCCCAAGATTGCCCAAGGGAGCCCGAAAATTGCCTGGGACGAGCCTCAGACGGCCCAAGAGAGCCCCAGGACAGGCCCATGCTGGGCCCCACAGCGGGAGCGGGAGGCCCCAAGGCGGCCCTGATGGCCCGAACGTGGCCCCAGATGGGCCCAACACGGCCAATACACAGCCCAAGAGCCCTCCAAAATGTATGTATGTATGTGCATGCATGCATGCATGCATGTATGTATGTATGTGTATATATATATATGTATATATATATATATACATTTTTACATACATATACACACATAAATATACACATATACACACATATATTATATGTTGTGTTGGTTTATGAATGCATAATATTCAGTGTATATATATATATATATATATATGTAAGTATGTATATACATACATTTATATACGTATAATGGATAGGGGGTCCCGGGCCCTCCGAAGTGCACTGATGTTTCGTCTGACCGTTTCGGGCCCAGCGGGGGGCGCCAAAAAACGTCAAAAGGGGCCGAGAGACGTCCAAGAGGGCGCCTTGATGGCCCACGACCGGTCCGAGAGAGCCCAAGACCGCACAAGAGCGTTCCAAAATTGGTCCAACATGGCTTTGAAGACAGCCCAAGAGAGCTTCAAGATGGCCAAGATGCCCTCAAAAGTGCTCCCACGAGGCACTCAGGAGGCGAAGCAAGTAGGTTTCCTCAATGGTTTTTGAAGGTTGTTCGTGTTCTCGCTGTTTCGTGCTTCCAACGGTTCAAGACAGCCCATGAGGCCCCAGAAACCAGCTCAAGACGGCCCAAGAGGCACCCAAAGAGGGCGCCACGACGGCGCAATAGAGAGAGCCCCCAAGATGGCCCAAAAAGTGCCCCAAGGCGGCCCTAGAGGCGCCCAAGATCGCCTCAAGAGGGCCCCAAGAGGGGCTCAAGAGGGGGAACACGAACCGACAATTCGAGCCTTCCGCCCCAGTAGGCCTCCAGGAGGCCCCAAGAGGCCCCAAGAGAGCCCAAGAGGCCCCCTAGAGGCCTCCTAGAGGCTCCACGAGGCCCCACAGGAGCCCCCAAAGACGCCCCACGAGCATCCGTAGCCATTTTGGCTCAAGGTGGATCTGACTGCAGCGCGCAAGCGCTCATCATAGTTGCCCAATCACCATGCGGACCCCGCGACCAGACCCCTGGGGCCCGAGGCTGCCCACTTTTCCCAAACTCCCCCCTCCCCCCGCGGTGCCCACTGTGTCCCTCGGGGTCCTTCGGGGGGCTTTCGGAGGGCCCGAAGGCGCTCCCCAGACGGTCCAGGAGGCTTCCGAGACGGTCCAAGAGTTCGTCAAGACGCCCATGATGGCTTCAAGACGGCCCGAGAGGCCCCCCAAGCGCTTGAAGAGGGCTTCAAGAGGACATTTATGAGGGCCGCAAGGAACACACATCGCCCTAATTTCTTTGGGAAGCGTCTATTTTGGGTATATGCGCTTTGTATTAATAGCGTCCACGACGGCCTCAGAGAACCCCAAGAGCGCCGCAAGACATCCCAACAAGGCCTCCAAGACGGTCCAAGAAGCTCCCAGGATCGCCCCAAAACGTCCCACAGAGCCCTCCAAGACGACCTCCGTAGGCGCCTGTGGATCCCAGAGCGCTCTGAGACAGTCCAAGAGGCCCACAAGACACCTCACTCTGCACCCCTCCCCGCTCCTCCCAGATTCCTCCCCATCCCTCCCCGCTCCAGGCAAGTGTGCGCGAGGCGGTTGTATCTCTGGCCGCGAGATCCTGCCAGTGTATACCTACATGTACGACCACCCTTCGGGTGATAAAGAGGTTGTGCGTGTGGTGGTGGGGGTGAGGAAGGGGAACCAACTGGAGCTACAACATAGCATTGCATCGCACAGCAGAGCATAGCATAGCATCGCATAGCATCGCACAACACAGCATAGACGAGCATCGCGTAGCATAGCATAGCATCGCATAGCATGTCATAGCATCGCATCGCATCGCATCGCGTCGCATATACTAGCATATCATCGCATGGCACAGTATGGCGTAGCATAGCATCGCATCGCACAGCATAGTATCGCATCGCATCACACCGCATAGCTTAGCCTCGCATTGATAACATAGCGTACTATGCGGGCCGAACCGTACAATGGCCGAAAGTCCGTCCAAACGGCGCTCTCGCCTCGGCGCGGGCAGCACACCGCCAGCGTCACCTGCACGCCGTGGCCAGCTTAAGTTCAAGAGCGAATCGTGAGGATGTCTCAGCAGAAACCGGCTTTCTTGGTTCAGATGGGCGGGCTGGACGACATGGGCGAATCAAACGCACGTTCGGGCCTGCGGCGGCCGCCCGGGACGGTCAGGGCACCCACAAGGCGCGCGCTCGCCGTCGACGGCGGGGCGCGGCTGCGGGAGAGCAGCCCGAGGCGAGGAGGCCCTCCCCCCACGAGCGATGCCCTGGCAGATTGGGCCAGTTTGATTGCCGCCAGTTTCCGTCGAACGCGTGCGGATCAAGGGTGCGACGGTGATAACGGATCATTGTGCAGGCAATTGCACGTCTCGTGGAATATGTTGCGGCGTTTATTTTCGTGTTTTGCGTCGTGAATTCTTGTTATCCGTGTCGCGCCTCCGTCTACTCACTCCCTCCTCCTCCTCCTCCCTTCTTTTCCATATCACGATCAGAATTATCGCGATGTGACAGGCCTCGCACTTGGGCAACACAAGGGGGTGCCGCCAGGGGATAATTAGGACACTTACCGGTTCGTGCCCAGATTGTGGGGATGTCTCCAGCGGTTCGCTTGTTTCACGGATGTAGGCGCGTCTTTTTCAGGGCCGCGTGGTGTTCGCGATGTCGCAACAAACGTTGCTGGGCGCCACAATGGGGAGCGACCACGGGGTGGGACATTTGCCCACTTGCGGTCAGCATTCGGGGATATCTCACGCGAGACGTTGGCTTTTTGAGGTGGGTGTGCTTTTTTTCAGGGCCGCCACGAAGGAAGCGAATACTCGGATCAGTCCCGGCAGTCGCCGCGGTACTGGGAAGACCGTCGGATCGATTATTTCGTTGTCGATTTTTTTTGGCGCGTACCGTTCAAACCTTCAGGGTGGCCCAGTGTTGGCAAATTTTGCGCGGTGGTTGCACGACGAAGGTGGGCGCACCATAGAACCCTTCACGACAGCCCATCGTTGTAAAGATTTTCGTCGCGGTTGTAAGACGAGCGCGGGCACGGTGATCGCGCGCATTTGGGTGTTCACATTCGTTATGGCGCTCGCATGTGGTTCGCTAGACGTAAAATTTGTAAAGATCTTGGACGTGACAAATCTGTGATGAGCCTTGGCTAGGTCGTGTGCGGGCCTTCACTGGGTTCTGGGTAGGCCATGTATCAGCTCTTGAAAGGCCGCCAGGTAAGCCTGAGGCAGGCATTGGATAGGCCGTCGGGCTGACCTTGACAGGCCTGGGGGTTCGTGGGCAGGCATTGGGCAGGATCCGAGGGGAGCGGTGCTCTGGCGCCGCCTGGACCGCAGAAAGGAGACCCACCTTCTGCAGGCCCACGGCAACCTGGGGCTCCCCTTCACATTAGCTTGAGCTTGATGTTCTGCCTTCGCTGTGAGCGTCGCTCCATTTTCGATCCAAATTATTTGAAGTCCAGCTGTATGCGCTTGAGCTTGAACTTCCGCTCAACGCGCGGAAGTTTCGCTCCATTTTATAGTTATCTTTTAGCTTGAGCTTGAACTTCCGCTCAACGCGCGGAAGCTTCGCTCCATTTTATAGTTCTCTTTTAGCTTGAGCTTGAACTTCCGCTCAACGCGCGGAAGCTTCGCTCCATTTTATAGTTCTCTTTTAGCTTGAGCTTGAACTTCCGCTCAACGCGCGGAAGCTTCGCTCCATATATGTATATATACATATCAATGCGTGTATGTATGTATGTATGTATATATATAGAGAGAGAGAGGGAGAGAGAGAACGAGAGAGGAAACAAACAAAGAGAGACAGAGAGGGACACAGAGAGAGAGAGAGAGAAAAAAAAATGATAGAGAGAGAGAGAGAAAAAAAGAGAGAGAGAGAGAAATATATATATATATATAGAGAGAGAGAGAGAGAGATAGAGAGAGAGAGAGAGAAAGAGAGAGAGAGAGAGAGAAAAAAAAAAGAGAGAAAGAGAGAAAGAGAGAGAGAGAGAGGGAGGGAGGGCGGGAGGGAGGGAGAGAGAGGGTGGACGACATGGGCCGAAATATATGTAGGACAGGTGGTCGGCAGCAGCAGGATACGGAGCAGGCTCACGGTGTTCGGCGTGCACATCCGACTCCCAGCGCCAGGGGGGGGAGGAGGATGGATGGGGGCCGCGTGGTCGAAACAGTTCGTTTGTAGTATTGGGTGATCGTTATGAGGGCGTTGGGGGCGCGCTGACTCTGGAGCAGCGCTGGGTCTTCCTTCGCTGGGCAGCCCTGCCTTCGGGCGCCGGGCTGCCCTGTTGGACGGACACTGCTGCGAAGGGGGAGGTCGCGTCGAAGTCGGTGGAAGGCGTCCGCGGAAGCCCGTGGAACAAAGGGGCGCGCGGTCCCGCCTGTGATCTCCTGTTGCTGTTTCCAGTGATGTTGTTGATGTTGCTGGTGTTGGCGCTGCTGCTGATGCTGGTGATGCCGCTGCTGGTGCTGCTGTTGCTGGTGATCCTGCTGTTGGTGCTGCTGGTGCTGCTGCTATGGTTGCCTGTGCTGGGGCTCCCTCGGGACTCTTCTGGGGCGCCCTTCTTTTCTGCTGAGGTGTTGGGTTCCTCTGGGGCTGTTTTTCAGGGTCTTCGGCCGTGGGGTACTTTTGACTGGCCCTCGGAGGCTCTGGGAGGCCTCTTGGGGGGATCTTGGGGAGCATCGCTCACCCACGGCGGGTCTTCGAGCGCGGCCCCCCACTGAGGAGCCTTCAACATCTTTGCTCGGAGCTAATTTGGGGCTCCCTGGAAGCTCTGGGGGTCCTTCGGGGGCCCTCTTGGGGCACTCTGGGGCCTTTTTGGCACCACCTTTGAGTTCTCCTGGAGTTGTGAACCCTGGGGGTCTTATCCGGACAGCTTGGAAGCCATCGATCAGCGAAGAGCCACGCGCGCGCGTTCGGCATTGCATCCTGGGTTCCTGGCTGGTGAGCGCGGCGCTCATTTGTGCAGTATTGGGCGGGGGTAGTGGTGGCACGGGGGCGCGCTGACTCTGGGAGCAGCGCTAGGTTTTCGTTCGGTCGGCAGCCCTGCCTTCGGGCGGTGGGCCGCCCTGTTCGGGGGCCCTGTTGTGAAAGACAAGGTCGCGTCGAAACTGGAGGGAGGTTGCTGCGGAACCCGACGGAAGACAGGGAATCACCTATGTGCGGGCTACTTACACCACCAGCAGCAACAACACGGTTTGCCCTGCTGTTCCGTTCTGTTCTGCTCGTACTGTTCTGTTTTGTTCCGCCCCGCTGCTCCGTTCTGTTTGGGTCTTGACCGCAGACTCGTCTGTTTTGCTCTGGGCCGCAATCTCGTCTGTTTTGTTTTGTTATGTCCCGTTGTTCCTTTCTGTCTTCGTGCTCCGCTCTTTTCTGTTCTGCCCCTCGGTTCCGTTCTGTTCTGGTCTTGGCCGCAGGTTCGTCTGTTCTGTTCTGGGCCGCGATCTCGTTTGTTCTGTTTTGTTCCGCCCCGCTGCTCCGTTCTGTTATGCTTGTTATGTGTTCTTACGTTCTGCTCCCCTGCTCCTCTCCGTTCTGTCATGCCCCGCTGCTTCGTTCGGTTCCGTTATGTCCCGTTGTTCCGTTCTGTTTCTGTTGTGGCTGCAGGCTCGTCTGTTCTGTTCTGGCCCGCACCATCGTCCCTTTTGATCAGGCGTGCCCCGCTGCTTCGTTCTGTTCTGCTTGTTCTGTTCTGTTTTGCCCCGATGCTTTGTTCTGGTCTGTCCCGCTGCTCCGCTGTGTTCTGTTATGTTCCTCTGCTCCGTCCTATTCTGGTCTTGGCCGCAGGCTCGTCTATTCTGTTTCGGGCCGCGAGTTTTTCTGTTCTGTTTTGTTATGTCCCAGTGCTCCGTTCTGTTATGTGTGTGTGTTCTGTTATGTTCTGCCCCGGTGCCCTCGTCCGTTTTCGTTCTGCCCGCTGCTCCGTTCTGTTTTGTTCTGTCCCGCTGCCCCGTTCTATTCTGTTGTATTCACTTTGCCCCTTGTCCAGGCAGCCTTCGCGTGGACCTGTGGGTCCATTTCGGTGAGATTTTGCGAAGGGCGGCTGTTTCTGGGAGGAGCCGTGGCGCCTTTCCCCTCGACGTTGCTCTTTCTCTCTCTCTCTCTCTCTCTCTCTTTCTGGGAGGGCGGTCTCGCATAGATTTCTTGCTCGGATTCCGTGCGGCTCCGCGAAGGGCTGGCTTACTTTTAAAAGGAACCCAGGGTCCACGTTTCTCCCTGCGGAAGCCAGTGCCCCGAGGACCCTTCCTCAACTACGTGATGTTTTGCGCCGAGTCGTGTTCCCAGGAGGAACCATGGCGCCCCCCCAGACGTTGGCTGCCTCTGGAAGGGCGGTTCCGCGTAGAGTTCTTCCTCGGTTTCCCCGCGGTTTCGCGAAGGGCTGGCTCGTTTCTAGGAGGAACCTTGGGTTCACGTTGCCCCTTGTTGTTCTTGTCATGAGTGCAGGCTCGTCTGTTTTGTTCTGGGCCGCAATATCGTTTGTTCAGTTCTGGCGTGCCCCGCAGTTTCGTTTTGTCATGCTCGTGATGTTATGTTATGTTCTGTCCCGATACGTTGTTCTGGTCTGTCCTGCTGCTCCGTTGTGTTATGTTCCGTTCCTCTGCTCCGTTCTTTTCTGGTCTTGGCCGCAGGCTCGTCTATTCTGTTTTGGGCCGCAAGGTCGTCTGTTCTGTTCTGTTCTGTCCTGCTGTTCCGTTCTGCTATGCGTGTTCTGTGCTGTTCTGCCCCGATGCTCCCGTCTGTTCTGGTCTTGCCCGCCGCTCTTTTCTGTTCCGTTCTGTTATGTTGGGTAGCTTTGCTCCTCGTGGAAGCCGCCTTCGCGTGGACCCATGGGTCCAATCACATGAGGTTTTGCGAAGGGCGGCGGTTTCCAGGAAGAGCCAGGGCGCCCCTCCCCCGACGTTGCTCCCTCAGGGAGGGTGGTCTCGCGCAGGTTTCCTCCTCGGAATCCGTGCGGTTCCGCGAAGGATTGCCATGTTTTTTGGAGGAAATTTTGGGTCCACGTGTTTTCCTGTGGACCCCCCCTCCATAACGTGATGTTTTGCGCTGGGTCGGCTTGTTCTCAGGAGGAACCGTGCCCCCCCCCCTCCCAGACGTGATTCCCTCTGGAAGGGCGGTTCCGCGCAGACTTTTTCCTCGGATTCCGTTCGTTTTCACGAAAGGTTGGCTCGTCTCTTACGAAGAAGCCTGGGTTCACGTTGCTCCTTGCGGGTGCTGGGATTCGCTTGGACCTGTCCCCCCCTATTACGTGGTGTTTTGCACAGGGCTGGTATGTTTCTAGGAGGACGTACGGCCCCCCCGATGTTGCTCCCTCTGGGACGGTGGTTTCGCGCACACTGCTTCCTCGTAGTCCGTGCGGCTTTGCGGAGGGCTGGCTGGTTTCTAGGAGGAACCTTGGGTTCACGTTGTTCCCAAATGGGGCTGGCCCTGGCCATGCTCGCTCCGTGCAGAGATTTTTGCGAAGGGCTGGCGTGTTTCTATGGGGAGCCCTGGTATGGTGGCCCCCTGCATACAATTTGCCGAGGACTGCCTCGCTTCTAGGCACAACCTGGGTTTCCCCTCCCCCTCCCCACTCCTCCTCCTCCTTCCATGTTCGCCCATCCCGGCTACCCAGCCTTTTGCCCTGCCCGTTTTTGTTTACGTTTCTTCATGGTCTTTCGCACATGGCCGGCTTGTTTCTAGGAAGAGCCGTCGTTCCCTCATGTTTTGCTGGACGCACCCTGGTTCGTGACAGTGCGGCTTCTCCCAGAGGCTTGCGCTTTCTGCCACATGGGGCTGGCCCTGTCCATGCTCGGCCCCTGCATGGAGTATTGCGAAGGGCTGGCGTGCTCCTGGGAGGAACCCTGGTCTGCTTGCTCCCATACATTCACAATTTGCCCAGAGCTGGCTCGATTTTAGGCACAACCTGGGCTTCCCCTCCCCCTCTCCTCTCCTCCTCCTCCTCCTCCTTCCACGTTCGCCCATCCCGGCTACCCAGCATATTGCTTGTCCGTTTTTGTTTACGTTTCTTCACGCTCTTTCGCACAGAGCTGGCTTGTTTCCAGGAGGATCCGTCGTTCCCTCATGTTTTGTTGGGTGCCCCCTGGTTCGCGACAGCGCGGTTTCTCCCAGGGGGGTGCGCTTTCTCCCACATGGGGTTGGCCCTGGCCATGTTCGGCTCCTGCACGGGTTTTTGCGAAGGGCTGGCGTGTTTCTAAGAGGGACCCTGGTTTGCTCGCCCCCTGCATACACAATTTGCCCAGGGCTGCCTCGTTTCTAGGCTCGTTTCTAGGCACAAACTGGGTTTCCCCTCCCCCTCCCCACTCCTCCTCCTCCTTCCATGTTAGCCCATCCCGGCTACCCAGCCATTTGCCCTGTCCGTTTTTGTTTACGTTTCTTCATGGTCTTTCGCACAGGGCCGGCTTGTTTCCAGGAGGAGCCGTCGTTTCTTCATGTTTTGCTGGATGATCCCTGGTTCGTGACAGCGCGGCTTCTCCCAGAGGCTTGCGCTTTCTGCCACAAGGGGCTGGCCCTGTTCATGCTCGGCCCCTGCATGGAGTAATGCGAAGGGCTGGCGTGCTCCTGGGAGGAACCCTGGTATGTTTGCCCCCATACATTCACAATTTGCCCAGAACTGGCTCGATTCTAGGCACAACCTGGGCTTCCCCTCCCCCTCTCCTCTCCTCCTCCTTCCATGTTCGCCCATCCCGGCTACCCAGCATATTGCTTGTCCGTTTTTTGTTTACGTTTCTTCATGTTCCTTCGCACAGGGCGGGTTTTTTCCTAGGAGGAACCGTCGTTCCCTCATGTTTTGTTGGATGTCCCCTGGTTCGCGACAGCGCGGCTTCTCCCAGGGGGGTGCGTTTTCTGCCACAAGGGGCTGGCCCTGTTCATGCTCCCCCTTGCAAGGAGTATTGCGAAGGGCTGGCGCGTTTCTACGAGGAACCCTAGTGTGCTCGCCCCCTGCATACACAATTTGCCCAGGGCAGCCTCGTTTCTAGGCACAACCTGGGCTTCCCCTCCCCCTCTCCTTTCCTCCTCCTTCCATGTTCGCCCATCCCGGCTACCCAGCCTTTTGCCCTGTCCGTTTTTGTTTACGTTTCTTCACGCTCTTTCGCACAGAGCTGGCTTGTTTCTAGGAGGAACCGTCGTTCCCTCATGTTTTGTTGGACGCCCCCTGGTTCGCGACAGCTCGGCTTCTCCCAGGGGGGTGCGCTTTCAGCCACAAGGGGCTGGCCCTGTTCATGCTGCCCCCTGCATGCACAATTTGCCGGGGGCTGGCTCGTTTCTAGGCACAACCTGGGCCTCCTTCCCCCTCCCCTCTCATCCTCTTTCCATGTTCGCCCATCCCGGCTACCCAGCCTTTTGCTTGTCCGTTTCTGTTTTCGCTTCTTCCTGCTCATTCGCACAGTGCGGGCTTGTTTCTAGGAGGAACCGTCGTTCCCTCATGTTTTGCTGGATGCCCCCTGGTTCGTGACAGCGCGGCTTGCGTTTTCTCCAACGTGGGGCTGGCCCTGGCCATGCTCGCCCCTTGCATGGACTTTTGCGAAGGGCTGGCGTGTTTCTACGAGGAACCCTGGTATGGTGGCCCCCTGCGTTCACAATTTGCCCAGAGTCGATTCGTTTCCAAGCTCAACCTGGGCTTCCCCTACCTTTCCCCTCTCCTCCTCCTTCCATGTTCGCCCACTCCGGCTACCCAGCCTTTTTGCCCTGTCCGTTTTTGTTTACGTTTCTTCATGTTCTTTCGCACAGGGTTGGCTTGTTTCTAGGAGGAACCGTCGTTCCATCATGTTTTGCTGGATGTATCCTGGTTCGTGACAGTGCGGCTTCTCTTAGAGGTTTGCGTTTTCTCCCACATGGGGTTGGCCCTGGCCATGCTCGCCCCTCGCATGGATTTTGTTCGAAGGGCTGGCGTGTTTTTAGGAGGAACCCTGGTATGCTTGCCTCCTGCATGCACAGTTTGGGGCCCTCTTGGGAGTATTATTGAAGCACTTTTGGGCCGTCTTGGATGCGTCTTGGGCCGTCCGGAGGCCATTTTCGGCGTCTTCGAGCGATCTTTTGGCGATTCTGCGCCCTCTTGGGCCCCTGTTGGATTATCGTGAACCTGACTTGCCGAAGGAGGGCCGCATTTGTTCGAAGATGACCCGAAAAGGGAAAGGGGGAACGGTATTCTGACCCGGGACCCCCCAGGGACTCCCTCCGGGACCTCCCCAGGACCCCCCCCCGGGTGGGGAAGGGATCAAAGGGAAGGGGCTTCCCTTCGACTCAATGACGACTTAGATTACGATTTCGTTCGATTCACTTCGAGTTGGCGAGATTTCGCGCCAAAGAGGGTCTCGAGAGAGGCTCTGGGAATGGAAGAGCAAATCGAATGAAGGAGCATTTTTTAGAGCCGCCCGTGGACGACGGACCCAGAACTCCCCCTCACACACGCCGACGGGGCCGGCGGATTATGATGCCGATGCTGTTGCTGTTGAAGACGACGACGACGACGACGACGATGACGATGGTGGTGACGACGACGACGACGGAGAGTATGATGATGGTGATGATGAGGATGATTATGATGATGATGACGTTGATGATGATGGTGAATATTACATGGTGGTGCCAACGATGATGACGATGATGATGACGGCGATACTGGTGATGATGCCGATGGTGATGACGGCGATGATGATGGTGATGATGATGGTGATTATCATGGTAATGATGATGATAATGATTATGCTGACGATGACGATGGCGATGGCGATGATGATGGTGGTGATGATGATGATGATGATAGTGGTGGTAGTGGTGGTGATGACGACGACGAGGACGAGGAGTTGATCAGGAGGTGTGCGAGGACGCGCGCACATAGTCACGATGCGATGAGGGGCGCGATGTGTATGAGGACGAGGAGGAGGCGAAGCTGGAGGAGGATGATGTCGAGAAGGGGGAGGCGGAGGAGCACGAGGAGCAGAAGCAGGACCATGACGACGAGCACGACCGAGGGGGGGATGGAGGGCGGACGAGGGAAGCAAGAAAAAGGGGAGGCTGAACAGGGAAGACGAAGCGGGAGCGTGAGGGAAGGCTGAAAGATTGGCACGCCGCCATCCCTTTCTAGGGAGTGCGAGGTCGTGCATTCAATCTGCATTGGATCTGACGGGTGCGTACCACATGATACATTGAGGTCAGCTTTGAACGTGTCGAGTTTGATTCGCAATTCTTGAGGATTTACGTATCCCCATCAGCCCATCCAGAAACGACGCCCAGGCGAGTTGACGTGATCAGGGAAGTGAGAGATCTTGCAGAGGAGCAAAGGGCCGGAGAAACCGTCGTACCCCAAGAGGGCGAGGAAGGAGGAGGAGGAGGAGTGGAGGAGGAGGAGGAGGCTGAGGATGAGGGTGAGGAGGAGGAAAGAGGAAGAGAACGTGGAGAAGGACGAGGAGGAGGATGAGGAGGAGGAGGAGGAGGAGGAGGAGGAGGAGGAGGTGGAGGTGGAGGTGGAAGAGAGGGAGGAGGGAGGCGGGAGGTGGAGGAGAGGGAGGAGGGAGGCGGGAGGACGAGGAATAAGCGGATGATGATGGTGATGAGGAGGAGGAGGAGGAGGAGGAGGAGGAGGAGGAGGAGTAGAAGGAGGAGGAGAAGGAGGAGGAGGAGAAGGAGGAGAAGGAGGAGGAGGAGGAGGAGGAGGAGGAAAAGGGCGACCCGCAGAGCCAGAAGCCTCGTGACTGCCTCTCGGAGTCTCCTCGGATGTCTCTTGGAAGCCTTTTGGAGGCCTCTTGAGGCGTCTGGGGGGCCTCTTGGCGTGCCCAGGGGCGTTTTTGAGGGTCTTTGGTACCTCGGGGAGCCTCGTGGGGCCTCTTGGGGGACTCTTGGGAGCCTCTTGGAGGCCTTTGGGGCGCCTCTTGGGGTCTCCTGGGCGCCTCTTGGGGCCCTCTTGGGGCGCTTTTGGGAGCCTTGGGGGCGCAATTAGCGCCCCTCCCCGGGAGCACAAAAAACCGTCTCCTTGGATCTTCTTGGAGCGCTCTTGGGGCGCTCCTGGGCGCTCTTGGGGCCGTCCTGGGGCTCTCTTGGGCCACTCTTGGGGCCCTCCTCGGTCATCTGGGAGCCATCTTGGCCTCGGATGGCCCTCGGAAGCGAAAAGGCGAAACGGCGAATGGCCTGCGCCATTCCGAATTAGATGATTAGATATGATTATTCATGTGGCGTGCGCCAGGCATACAACGTGGACCCCGAGGGGCCCATTCCACTTCTCACCGGTCACGAAGGCGCGTTAATGCCATGGGTTCCTCACCATTCCAACCCTCACGCGTAACGAGCGTGAGGCTGGGCCGTGATAGTAAAACCTAGGCCTGCGCGTTTTCATTCGCCGACATCCTTATTCGGGTGCTCTGCTAGGGTAGTCGTTCTGCGAGGCAGCGGCTATAAAGAACGCGGGCATGGCTGGCAGGATGCTTGCCCACGGGTGGCCGATCCATCTCAGCAACCCGTGGCTCAAGCGTCATCTGACCTTGCCTGATTCGTACGGCCTGCTATCGGTTCCATGGCATGTATCAGCACATCGGCTTCGGCCGCTCTCCAGGAGGCTCTGTATGAGAGCGGGTGCGACCTTCTGCTGCCTCCCGACTCCACTTCTGCCTTGCGGGATCGTCTCCGCGACCGCGGAATGGAGGCATTCCCGCATGTCCTTGCAAGCTTGCGAATGCTCTGCCCCGCATGCGGTGCCCATCTGACGCAGCAGGACATTGGTGGGCGTGGCAGTCCGGGCGCGCTGTGTTACGTGGTCGCTGAAAGGCCCCCCTTCCGCGCATGCCACGTGCCACGGTGGTGCGAGATATGTGCTCGCGCCAACAAGTCACGGGGAAGCGGCTTCAAGATGGCACCCGCGTCGGGCTCCCGGGGAAAGTACAAGAAGGTCCTCGGCGACGAGCACGTTCACCCGGACATATGGCCAGTAAACAAGAAGTTCGGCGTGACCGTGACTTGGCTTAGACAGTGGGGCGCGAGGTTATTCCTCCAGCGATCATCATTTCACTGAGAAGCTGCGTTGTTGGAGCTTCTCCACGAAGGGTCCGTCCCGGTGGGAGCCCGGCAGTTGCTGTCTCAGGCGTGGGCCCGGTGCTTTGGGAGCGAGCAGCACAGTGTACCCCGTGCCGTCGAGGAGGGATTGCATCATCGATCCTCCAGGAGCCGCTGGGGAGGCGCATTTCCGAATCTTGGACGCGGCACGACCCCTAATGGCAGGGGGGCGCAAGAGTCAGTTCGGATCTTCAGGTGACCGGCCAGACATATTGGCAATTGATAGGAATGCTAAGCTATGCCGTCGCACTTGTGGCATGCCGTTTGCGAGTGCGGCTTGGCGCGGGGAGCTGAACAAGTACTTTTTGCGGTGCTGCCCGAATTCCCCCGGCAAGAAAGACCCGCTGGGCTGCAAGCGCGCTCGGGGCCGGGACAACGCCCAGTTCGCTTGCCAGGAAAGCCACATGCGGATCGTGGCCCACCGAGCCAAAAAGGCTTTGGACGACGGTAAGGACGCAAAGCACTTGGAGGTCAAATTCGGCCATTGTGACATGCGGCAGCCCGCGCGCACTGTAGACGAGGCCCGCTTGTCGTATAATTTCGCCAACCTAGCGCACAATTAAGCGGCCGCCCTAGTTTGCCATGCTCGCGTTCGGGCGGGCGGGGCGGCACGGGGGCCCCCCCGGGCGCGATCGCCCCGCGATCTGGCCAGGCCTTTTGCATGTCACCCCGGGGCTCGGCCCGGCTTCCGCGGGGGCCGCGCGCGAGGCGATCGGCGCTGCCCCTGCGCGCCCTCAGGTGATGGAGCGGCGGAAGCGACGCAAGGAGTTCCGCGCCGCCCGGTTTGTCGCCAAACTGAAGAGGAGGAGAGAGCGTTCATTCATGTCTTCGCGGAGTTCGTTGGGGCCGCGCCAGAAGTCGGAGTGCGGGACGCATATGGAGACCCCGAACCACATCGTGGCCGCTGCCCGGACCGGCGGCTTCCTGACGGCGGTTAGCGCCTCGGGGGTCATCGTCGACATCGACGAGTTAGTGGGGGTGGAATCCGCGCCCCAGCGATGCCGCTTCTTGGCCATGTAATGGGCCGGCACCCAGATTTGAAGGCGGGATTCGGGCCAAACCGTCTTCCTGCACCAGCCCCCCCCCCCCCCCCCGCGCGCCGCAACGCCCTCCAAGCCTGGCCCCGTGGCCGCGGGGGGGCGTCCGATGTTTCTTGTCCCCGCCCCCGTCGCCTAGGTCATCGTCCACGACGACGCGTGCCATTTGCGCTTGATGGTAGAGGCGAACCGGGCCAGTTCTCCGATCGCCGAGGAGCTTGCGGCCGATGTCGCATGCATCGTCGACGAGTACCACGCCGGCGCACACGTGGGGGCGTGGTGCAAGAAGCAGCGCCTGCCATCTCTGCCGGAAAACCAGGCGCTCCTCCAGAACCCAGAGCATCCGACTAGCTAAAAAATTAGTCGTTCGCGCATCGAAATTATAATTTTAGTTTTCAACTAAAATCATAGAAACGTCTAAAAAAATAGTAGATCGATTACTATTTTTTTGTCGATTGCTTACGCGCCGCGAGCGACAAAAAACAAGGATGTAGCCAGCGAGGTGCCCGACGAACATCCGCGAACGACCCAGCGGAACGCATCGTGCCCCGCAGCGTTCCGCGAGCACGGTGGTTTGAGCCAAAATGGCAACGGAAAAAAAAAGGGGGGAGGGGATGAGGAGGACGAGGAGCAGGAGGAGGAGCGGGAGGAGGAGGAGGAGGAGGAGGAGGAGGAGGAGGAGGAGGAGGAGGAGGAGGGGAGCGAGAGGAGCGAGCGAGGAGGAGCGAGGAGGAGGAGGAGGAGGAGGAGGAGGAGGAGGACAGGGTCTCCACCTTGAACGAATGCAAAAGAAACCCGCCGCAGGCGCCGAAGTTTTGTCTGGGCGCCGCCGTTACTCTCCTGCTCGTCCTCCTCTTCCTTGTCGCCGCTCCCGTTCCACCTCCTCCTCCCCCTCCCCGACCTCCTCCTCCTCCTCCTCCTCCTCCTCCTCCTCCTCCTACTCCTCCTCCTCCTCCTCATCCTCCTCATCCTTTTCTCCTCCTCCCCCTTCTCCTCCTCCTACTCCTCCTCCGCCTCCTCCTTCTCCTCCCATCCTCCTCCTCCTCCACCTCCTCCCTCCTCCTCCCCCTCCTCCTCCTCCCTCCCCCTCCTCCTCCTCCTCCCTCCTCCTCCTCCTCCTCCTCCTCCTCCTCCGCCCGTGGTTGTTGACTGAAGATGATGAATGTCGTAGGGATTTCGTTCGACTTGTTTTTCGACGTGTTCGGGGAGCTACGCGTACATATGCTATTCCACCCCCGTCGTTCGAGATGGGGGAAAATTAACCGACGGTCAGATTTTCAAATCACATTCATCGTCTTCAGCCTCTTCTTCCTCCTCCTCCTCCTCCTCCTCCTCTTCCTCACCTCTGACTTCCCCCCCCTCCTGGCCCCTCCCAGCCCAGCGGAGCACGGGCGGAGGCTCTCGGCTCGAGGGTCGAGCACCTGCGGGCGCGACCCGACACGGGGGGGGGAGATCGAGCGAAGAGAGCGGAGCACGGGCGGAGATCGAGCGAAGAGGATCGAGAACCAGCTTGATCTTCCCACGATTGTCGCTCTTCCACGGCCCCCTATCGGTCCTCCTCGGCCCAGGGCCCTCCAAAGATGGCCGAGAGGGATCGAGGAGGATCGATGGGGGCGTGGAGGAACGATAATCGGGCTGTGACCGATCCGATTCTCAATCCTCATCGATTCGAGGCTAGGTCCTCCTCAATCCCCATTCTCTTCTATCACCTCCCCACTTCGCTTGGTCCTCGTCCACACTCTCCGCACGACCAGATAGCACTTTTGTTCTAGCGCGTCGCTGACGCAGCGAAGGTAAACGTGTGGCGGGAGCGCGCCGTGGCAACCGTCGCATGGAACTAGTATGCATACGTGTAGTTCTTCAGTTTGTTATTTCACATGTTGGGTATGTCGATTCCCGAGCCACGGCGCGTTCCCGCCCATGCGACGCCTATCGTGAGCGGAGCCTTGCAGACAGGCAGACGCGCACAAACGTGCGCAGCAAATGAGGCGGCCTGCGCACCAGCATGCGCAATCCGTGCGTAGTAAATTAAAAAGAAAGCTCGACCATCTCGCATACCCTGTATTGCTTCAGAAGCTCACTATGGATTGTGGTGCAGTGGCACTTATGCGACCTTGTGGCCGCCTTGCCAATGTGAGACTCATCTGCGTAGCACCACCCGCACGTTGGCGAATCCCAGAACAAAACACCTTCCTCGACGCTGTGTAGAAACAGGTGATGTTTAGGATACATGCGCCAGCATATTGTGTGCCTGTTGATCCCTATAGCTTCACGAGAGAGCTCGGCATAGAGTTGGACATGTTGCATTCCTAAGCGACGGCATGCTGCAGCGGACGCCCCTCCAGGGGTCCAGTCAGCGATCACCCTATACATCTGAGCAAGTTTAGAGATGCACGCAAATCTAAGCTTATCGTGATCGCTGACCCTAGGGTAGAAATTTTCCAGCACATACTCAGTCGCTTGTAAGATGTACCTGGCCTCCGCGGCCTTGACCTTGAGCTTGGGGTAAGCGTTCTCTGCCTTCACCATGCCTAAAGTAAGAGAGTTAAGTGGTGGTTCCATCCCTCTATGCCGAGCTGCTACAGTTATCATGTTCAGCAACTGCGATGCCGCCTTGAGGTTCGCAGGGGATTCGCCCTTCGTGCCCGTGCCTCCGAAGCCCTGCCAGAGCTCCCAAAAGACGTTGCCAAGCGCGTACACTACGACTCCTACGGGCTAGTTTCATTCAAAACCGAGAGGGCAAGCAGATGCGAGAGGCCAACATATCACACATTAACCTGTCCCCGTTGCCATCGACAACGACGTCGACGTCGTCGACGTCGATGTCGACTCGACCTAGTGCCCCGATGCCGCCCTCCCCCTTCCGAAACAGTCACCCTCGCAAAACTGCTAAGTAGCGGTCCTAGGTCGCCTGAGTGCATGAGATCGACCCCGACGTAGTCGAGGACGAAGCCTGGCCACTCGAAGATAGAACTGAGGAGCCGCGCCTCCGCGCGGTAGCGATCTACGAAGCTCTGGTGGCTATATCTTTCTGTGCGCCACGGCGCGCCTGAATCCGCCCGTCTGTAATCCCTGTCCGTCTTGTTGGCGCTGCAAATCCAGCATACGTCACCCCTAGCACCCTCTCCCCTCCATCCCGTGAGGTTGAATGCCTGCTTCATCCACGACCAATCGCCGCGCATCTGCACGCACGCAGCGCGCCCTAGAATGGGGGCGCCAGCCAGCTCACTACGAAACATATCATTCTGGAATGGCGACGCTGCGGAATTGATACCATCGTGCCGAGCAGATGGAAACACACCTTGAAGACACGATTCCAGCACCCACTGCATGACCTTCCAGACGCCTTCGAAGGTATGGCGACCATGGCACCCGCAGGCACACGTGTATCTGACGGGGGACAGAAGTGACAGATTACAGACGAAATTCCAGATTACAGACGAAATTTCAGATTACAGACGAAATTGCAGATTACAGACGAAATTACAGATTACAGACGAAATTACAGATTACAGACGAAATTACAGATTACAGACGAGATTACAGATTACAGACGGAATTTCAGATTGCAGACGAAACTATAGATTACAGATGAAATTCCAGATTGCACATGACATTTCAGAGCTTACACATTACAGACGAAATTCCAGATTCCATAATATAGTCCAGAGTGCAGACGGAATTACGTAGTCAAGACGAGATTGCAGAACACGGGATAAGTGTGCAGTGCTAGACGAGTGGCAGTTCATAGAAGCTTAATATATTATATGCGAAATAGCACTACACATAAACACATAACTATATCGAACCATGCAACGGAAGAACGCCTTTACTTGTAAACGTTTCCATTGAACCCTATGCTGAGCCTTTTCGGGAATGCGACGAACCAGAACCTCTCGTGATACTCACCAGTCAAACAATTCCAAAGCATTAGATAAAGAGTATCACGGTGAGAGTAGGGCGCCGCGTCGCCCCAGACGCCGATGCCCAAGAATTGCTCCTGCACCGCGTCGATGCCGACCCTCTCGCCCCACTCTGCTAGGGTTTTCCGTAAATTTTCCTGGGCAGGGCTAAAACTGGTCCATTTGTCAAGCGAACCGCCAGCGAAATGATTCAGCACCTCGTGCGGGAGAAGGAACGACGCGAGCAATGACTTACTCGCGTTCGACTTGTGGCACCAGCCTGGGATATAAGCCTGGTATATTGGCGGCAGACTACAGTGTTTGTCGAAACGCCTCATCACATCTCGATATGCATTACCTTTGTACCTGTTACATTTGCCAAGGTCTTTAATCTCCGAGCTGGATTCTGTAGGGCACGACCTAGCAATTGCAGCAGCACCCTCTGCAACGTCAGTTGCCGCCAATCTACCTTTGAAGAACTTCCGCCGCAGGAACGCATCCACCCCACGGCCTCCAGCACGCTTGGTGTCGCTCACCTCGGAAGCGGCACTTTTAGCCCGAGCACGTGCCGAGGGGAGGGAAAAAAAAGGGCCTGCGGCTGAGCAGGCGGCTGACCAGCGTCAGCTTCGCGCAAGCGTTGGCGTACGCCGCCGTGCAACACCATTGCACGGCGGCCAAGGGGCGCTACCTATGAGGGAGCTTTGAGCAACGTTTAGCCACACGCACGAATATCATGTTTTATTGTTGCCGACCCCATCCCTCCTCCTTCCCCCGTGCCCTCGTTCTCCACCCTTGCGGAGGTAGGTGGTGATGGGGACGAGGGCCCTCCGTGGGCGCAGGGGTATGGAGCTGATTGAAGAGTCAGAGCGGGGGGGAGGGGGAGAGGAACGGAGGGGGAGGGAGGTCCGTGAGCAAGCGAGCCGATCGATCCCTCTATAGAGATCTCCCTCCTGGCATGCCCCTTGCTTGCCGTCTCTAGGGGTTGGAGCCCTCGCATGAGGGCGGCGTGCATCACGGGCTCATCACGAGCTCATCTTGCGGATGTCGTCCAAGTTGCTCTTCTTCCACTCCGTGCACTCGGCCTCTCGAGGCGCGAGTTGGGAGAAGGGGGAGGAGGAGCAGGAGGAGGAGGAGGAGGAACATGAGGAAAAGGAGGAGCGGGAGTAGGAGGAGGAAGAGGAGGAGGAGGAGGAGGAAGAGGAGCAGGAGGAGGATGTTGGACAACATTTTGACAAATAGCCCAAGCGTGCAGGGAGAATGAGGAGGAGGAGAAGGAGGAGGAGGAGGAGGAGCAGGCGGAAAAGGAACGACGGAAGGACATATGGAAGGGAGGGGGGAAGAAGGATAGAGGATGAGGAGGATAATGATGGCGAGCGAGGGGGGATGGCCAGACATTCCTTCCTCCTCCGTTCCACGGGGCCTTGATCTTGTCGAAGGATTTCTTCAGGGCCGCGTAGACCTTCTCGATGTCGGCGACGGGGGTGCTGTCGTTCAGCGTGTCCTTGTGCGTGCGCGCGGGCGTGTAGTCCTTCAGGATGAAGGTGTCCAAGCCCTGCTTGGTCGTCTTCGCCTTCTGCTCGAGGAACGTCCGCATGGCGTCGGGGCACCCCTTGCGGACCATCTTCTCGGCCATGCTCGGGATCTCCGCGAGCGTGGAACCAACCTCCTTCGGTGGGGCGGTTGGCCGAGGATCGACGAGGGAATCGAGGACATGAATCCCCCGCCTCTCCGTCGTCGGCGCCTCGACGCCGTCGACGGAGAGGCGGGGTATTCATGGGCCCGCGTCGTCGTCGCCGTCGCCTCCAGCCTCCGCCTCGAGGAGGGTGGATGGGGAGAAGAAGGGAAGGGAATGTGTTCAGGACGTGCCACCGTCCTTGCACCACGCCTTGGCGCTCTTCAGGATGGTGTCGAGCTCCTGCACGGCCTGCTTGCGGCGCCTCTCCTCGACGGTCAGCTGCTTGTCGATGTCCTCCTTCTGCTTCTGCTCCGCGGCCTTCTGCTCGGCTGTCTTCGGGTGCTTCTTGCTGCGCTTGCTGCTGCCGCCCTCTGTCAACTGGCGGCTCAAGCTCGAGTCACCACCGACGGCGGTGTCCAGCATCGCCTGCCGCACCTGGTCGTACGCGGACGATGACATCTCCGCCGCGGACACCACCTCCGTGGACTCCGACTTGCCGTCGCACTTCTGGATGCTCTCTGCGCTCCACCAGTACAGCATGACGCTGAGCTTGCGGAAGGCCTCGTGGTCGTGAGGCTTGCTCGGCAAGAACGTCGAGTAGATCTCGGCGTGCTCTGGGGAACCAGCGTAGTTCGGACACGCCATCTGCGTCTTGGTGATCCACCCATCATGTGTGAGCTTCTTCGTCTCCGACTTCACCTTCGTTAGTGCTGAGAGGGATTCATCGGATCTGCGTAAGTAAGGGTGTAGTCGGAGGCCCGAGCTGTTCTAGAACAGCACTTGGACCCCAAGGGCCACGTTCTGCTCCTGATCATCCTGCTATTGGTCGTCGTCCTCCTGCTCATCCTCCTCCTGCTCCTCCTCCTTCTCCCCCTCCTCCCCTCGCCTCCTGCTGATGCTACTACTGCTAATGCTGCTACTGCTGCTGCAGTTCCTCCTCATCCCCCCCCCCTCCTCCTCCTCCTCCCCCTCCTCCTCCTCCTCCTGGGCCCTCGTCCTCCTTCCCCCCACCTCTTCCTCCCCCTCCCCCCCTCTCCCTCTTCCTCCTCCCCCACCCCCCTTCGCCCCCTCATCTCCCTCCTTCTCGTCCTGGGCCAAGGAGGGGGAGGAGGGTGGGTTAGGTCTTAGGCTGCCCAAGACCGCCGTCTTGGTCGAGCCACTGCAGCCGCC
The DNA here is from genome assembly GCA_963575745.1 of Prorocentrum cordatum. NCBI lineage: Eukaryota > Dinophyceae > Prorocentrales > Prorocentraceae > Prorocentrum > Prorocentrum cordatum. Next base: position 33,265 of record CAUYUJ010002517.1, read on the forward strand.
GCTGTTCGGGTCGATGATGAAGCGCGTGAGCCACAAGCGACGCTCGGCGTCGCTCATGGCTGCCAGGTACTTCTCGTGCAAGGAGGGCGCGTGCGTCTTCAGGGTCGAAGACAGGCAGCTGTAGAGCTGCTTGAGGGTGCTCTGCGGGAGCTGCTCCTTCAACTGCTCAGCCGTCAAGCTTGAGGTCCACCTGCTTCTCCGCGAGCTGCTCCCTGGCGACCTTCACGGACTTCGGCTCCTTGAGCTTCTTCAGCGCGGCGAGGCCCCCCTCATTCACTCCAGCGTCGGCGACGGGCTCCTTAGCGGGCTTCACGTCCGCAGCAATCTCTGTCTTGACCACCGCGGCCATGGGCTCCTCGACCTCCTGCTTGACCTTCTTACCCTTGGCCTTCTTGGCGTTGGTCTCCTTCTCGGTGCTCATGTTGGCGGGGCGCTTCTTGCCGCTGCCGTCGCCCTTGCCACCGCCCTTCCTCGCCTTGGGCGTCTTGTCCGCTGCCGATCTGTCGTCGTCCACCGCCGAGCGGGTGCGCAGCTTCGGAGCCATGGCTCTGATTGGCGAAATACGCCCAGAAGAAGCAGACGCCCTCTGTCAGGAGTGTTCAGGAGGCGGTGGGCGCGGGTAGGAAGAGGAAGGGAGGGTCGACGAGAGCCAGGAGGGTAGCGCGGGAGGAGGTGTAGGCTAAGAAGAAGGATGAAGACGGAAGGTGGAGAAGGAGGAGCGGCAGGAAGAGGAGGAGGACTCGGGAATGAGAGATCGAGGGAGGAGGGCACTGATAGACAGAGGGCGAATCTCCTTACCAGTGCGTCTCGAGCGGGGCGAGGGCCCGCGAGAGCGCGACGGGCTCGCGGGCGCGAGCCGAAGCACCTGGGCCGTGTAAACGGCAGAGGCAACGCCGACGCGGACTGAGGCCCCGCGAATCATGCAATCAGAAACGATCAGTGCAGGAGCTCTCGACTTCATCTTTCGCAAGGATTTCGCGCTGTGGGTTCCCTCGGGCCGGCCCTCGGGCCCTCAGAGGTCAGATACGGATTTCCTCGAGCCCTTTCAGGGCCCGACGCGGCTCGTCTCCGTCCCCAGATGGGGTTCTCGCAGCCGGCACGAATCTGTAATTTTTTCTGTAATCTGTAATTTCAAACGTTTTCTATAATATGAAAACTATTGAAAATCATTGAAAAACCATTGGTTTTTATTGATTTTTATCAATAACATGAAAATTACAGATTACAGATTACAGAAAAAAATACAGATTACAGAAAAAATTACAGATTCTCTGGCACAGCTTGGGCTCTCGAGCGCTCGGAAGAGGTGGAGATGGGAGGGGCTGAGGGGCGACGGCGACGACGCTGGCGATGACGCCCGCGCCCAGCCTGGGCTCTCGGACGCTTGCAGGACGAGAACGGCGACAGAAGCCGAATTTATCGGTCGAACGTTCTGCAAAATCTACATCCTTTGTCAACATGACGACAACAACGTCGGGGAGTGATTTTCTCAGTGGAACGTCTTCTGCGGGCCCGTTCCGAGCCCTGGGGAACCACGAGACGCCGAAGGCGTGGGAAAGGGGGGCAAGGGGGGGGAGACCAGGAGAGGAGGGAAAAGGGCGAGGCGCGAGGAGGAGGGAGGGAGGGTTAGAAGAAGGAGTGGGGAAGGGGGGGAGTGGGAGAGGTGGGAGAGGAGAAGGTAAGGAGGGGTAGAAGGAGGAGTGGGGATGGGGCAGAAAAGAGCGACGATGACTGAGGAAATTCGAATACGAGAGAAATCGAGGCGTTGCGCAAGACGCTCGCCTGGCACTTCCCACGGTCGAAGTGCACTGCAGACGCAGCGGCATTGGCGCTGCCTCCAGGATTCTACCTGAAGGCTGGAAAAGGGCAGGGGCCCTCGCCGTCGCCGTCGGTGTCCGACAGCTGGCTCAAGGGATCGGGCGCTGCAGGCGCCTCGACGCGAGAACCAGAGGATTGTCCAGGCAGGTCGATCAAGGCCACGTCGTCGGAGTCGAAGTCGACGCCATCGGCCTCGGCGATCTTCTTGGCGAGGCTCTCGTCCTTCAGGTGCTGGGCAACCTGCTTCGCGGGCGACGGTGTGGCAGCCTTCAGGTTCCTCTTCTTGGTGCGCTCCTTCTGCTTGCCCTTGCCGCGGCGACGTGGCACTCGCTTCTTGATGTTGGGTTTGACCGAGACGACCTTCGCGGAGCTCCCTGCTGCTGCGCTGCCATCATCTTCAGCGGGTAGCGCCCCGACAATGTCCAATTCGCTTGAACTTGAAGGGTCCGTGTCGCTGAGCATCGACACAGGGTCGCTACCTCCTGCACTCGCAGCCTGCAGTCGTGCGCGCGCTTGCTCACGACGCGCAGCTTCCTTGTCGCCCAAGTGGCGGTCATATCGAGACGAACTCTCGATTTGCTGAGTTGCAGGTTCATGCGCCGAGGATGCCCCACGTGTCATCGACTGCTCGTCGTCGGGCTGGGCGACGTGTTGTCGAGACGCCTTGACGTCTACGGACAGCCAGCCCTCGCCTCTCTCGAAGTCGTTGGTGCTCTGCAGCTCCGAGAATACAGGAGTCCAAGTAGCACAACTGGAGGCTGGCGTGTCAACGTGCATCTTGAAGGTCCGCACCAGCTTGAGGTAGAACCTTGGGGGGTTGATCTGTGCATACACATAGTGGCCCAACGATTCAGGAGGTGCCTGCTAGGGTGCCATTAAACAAGTACTGCTGATGTGGGACCATTATCTGGTGCACGAAGCCTGTGGGTGTGTGGGGCGTGTGTGTACGTATGGGTGGGATGTAGGATTTAGTAGGGAGGGCTGCGTAGTAATTGAATCCCTGGCACATCTTCATCGCCGCAGCCGTCGAGCTACACTGTCCTGGCTCTGCGCGAACAGCTGCTGGCGGACAACCCAGAAGTGCAACCCACCAAGGCGATCCCATGAGGCGGAGTTGTGGCCCCCGCTGAGACACAGCGTCAAACGCTGACAGCGATACGTCACATGCCCTGGCTCGAGAATAGTTGGCCAGATTCGTCAACAAAGGGAAGCTCCAGACCTGGCTCTCCGAGGGGCTCATCATGACCCAGTGCGCGCCCCTGATGCAGCACACAACCGATAGGTAGATCAGCCGCCTCATCATGATGTTAGCCTGGCGGCGCGGCAGGCGGCATACCGAACGAGCGACGTCATTGGGTGCGATGGGGGAGGCCAGCGGCACAAAAGAAGTGTAATACAAAAAGGGCGGGCCCGACGGGGCCGCGATCGAGCCTCGGAAGACCCTTGATGCCGTTGGCGGAGAAACGCAATCATTGCGAACATCGCGTCACCTTTCCACCGCCCAAAAAGGGCTACCCGATCGGAGGATGTGGGGGGAGGGGAGGCGGGGGAGGATTGGTGAAAGTGGGGTGGTGGGAAGGAGTTTGGGGTGGGAAGGGAGATGGAGGATTGCAGGGGAGAGAGGGGGGGGGGGATGAGCGAGGTTAGAGTGGATGGGGATGCGGGAGTGCGGTGGGAGGAATACTGATGAAGGGTGGGGGAGGGTGGGAAATTGATGGGACATATTGATCTCTCCGTGTTCACCTCCCCCCTTACTCTCGCGGAGGCAATTTGGAAGAATTGCAACTTGGACGACGCCGACTGCGTGCCCGAGGATGTGGGGACGGGGCAGGGGTTTGCCACGGAAGGTATTGGATGGTGATCAGGGTGGTGATCACGATGGCGGTGATGATAATGTTGTTGATGACTTTGATGATGATGTTGACGATGATGCTGAAGCTGATGATGGTGATGCTGATGATGATGATGGTGATGATGGTGGTTATGATGATGATGACGATGACGATGAAAGATGATTGTATTGTTTGACAGCAGAAGCCGCGCTAGCCAATGAGAGCATCTTTAGCCTCGCGGCATCGCGCACGGAGGTCCTCAAAGAACGTATCTGGGAGGCTAGACAACTTGCGTGAGGGCACAGGCGTGTTCTGGACAAATGGCAAGAGCTTCTTGACTACCTCCTCGCAGACATACTTCGGGTCTCTGTGCTCGTGCGGGTAGCACTGAAGCACCTGCTTCTTATCAGCAGCCGCCGTGCACACGATAACCGTCATACTACCCTGATGGCCGTTCCTCAGGCGCAGGTCCATGCAGTAATGGTCCAGAGGCGCCGCAAGAGGATGCGCAGGCTCAGGCAGCGGGTCAGCATGCTCTCGCCACGTGCCCAACTCATCGAGCGGGATCACATCAGCTGCTGGTGCTGGAACTGGGACCTCATCAGCTGCTGGTGCCGGAACTGGGACCACATCAGCTGCTGGTGCTGGAATTGGGACCACATCAGCTGCGGCTGGCCTCGGCATCGGCGCAGCTGAAGGCTTCATCATCGCAGCAGCTGCGGGCTTTCGCATCTGCCCAGATGGCCGCTTCCTGACGGTGTCGTCGTCCTCCAACGGTCTCTTCTTGTTCTTGTCGCTCTTGTTGAGCTGTAGCGGCAACGGCTTCACGTCGCTGATGATCCCATCATCGCCCAGGCGGTTGTTCAAGATCTCGGTCTCGAGCTCGTCGCCGCTCTCCCAGGCGGCGATCACGAAGCCGTTGTCGCCTCGTGCCTGCGAGACGCAGGGGATGCGTTCGCCATCCTCCATGAGCCTCGTCATCAACCCGCCCTCAAGGACAACGTCGATGACGGCCCGATCGCCCTCGTCGGAAATATGAAACGCCTCGGGCTGGTCGATGGGCGGGGGGCTGACTGGCGACGCCATCGCGTGGCGTGGGCCGCTGTCCACGATCGAGACGTGCGAAGGAGTAGCAGCAGCACCTGACGCCGACAGCGGGCTCGATCTCGCAGACGCTGGCGTCGCTGCTCTCTTGGGCGTCGGGGTCCTGAACGCTGGGAACGGGTTGCGCAATTTCTTCTCATCCCCAGTCGGTGGCGTCGTTGGCGCCGCACACTCCTCCATGACTGCGTGCAACTTCTGGAGCTGGTGCGGGTGCCCAGCCACGTGAGGCTCCTCCGTAGCAGCCGTGCGGCCATATTTTGATACAATCTTCATCCAAGCGGCAAACTTGAGACGCACGTGCGACAGCATCACTCGGATGCGATACGCCAGCAACGTGTGCATTTGGTCCTCGTTCTTGTTCTTATTGACTCCGATCTTCCTGAGCTTGATTGCGCAAGACGGCTTGCGCATGAGCGCGAGCTTAGTCGCCACGAGCACGTCTCCTTGTCCGAAGTAACCCCCTCGAGGGTCTACAACCACAAGGTTGAACAGAGAGTCGCTCGCAACCACAAGATGGTCCAGCGAAATCCCACGTTTCATATCGTCAGATGGGTAAATATCATTGGCAATAATCTCATCGATGTCTCCTGAAATTGCGTTCGCTATGATCTCTGATGCTTCGCCCTGTCCATCAGCGGGTCGCCAATGAGCTTCTCGTTTTCTCTTGCCACAGCTCATGGGGAGATCATGGCAATGGCGCACTGCCTAAGCGCACTCGTGTGCGCATATCCATGGAATGCCAAAAAGGCTAGAGCCAAAACGGCTACGGACGACATGTGATCATGATGCCCTTGACGGGCATTGACGAATGCCGATGTCTGCAGCCGTCGGATGGGAGGGCCCGCGATGCGCGACGCGCGGCTATCTTCGCGCCCCCGCGCGGCGACCCTGGAGAAGGGCCCCTGCGCGGCGCAGGCCGCGACGATCGGGTTATCTTCGCGCCCCCGCGCGGACTCAAAAGGGACCTCGCCATCCTTGGGGGGCTGCGATCTGTGAAACTGTCGCCACTTTCGAGGGCTGCTGAGGGGCCCAGCACAGTGGGTACTCACCGCAGACTCAAATGAGACCTCGCCATCCCTGGGGGGCCAGAGTTCGACGCTGTCGCAACCCCACCGCTCCAGAAACCACTGCCTATCTCTCCAATGTCCCACCGTTCGTCGAGCTCCCCCGCCCTTCCTCCCCCATGTGCCCCGCCTACATCATACGTGTATTTTCTCATGCGCTTGATCCTCATAGTTTTCATCGCCCTCCCCCTCCTCCTTATCCTCCTCCTCCTCCTCATCCTCCTCCTCCTCCTCCTCCTCCCTCATTTTCCTCCTCCTCCTCCTCCTCCTCCTCCTCCTCCTCCTCCTCCCTCCTTCTCCGCCGCCTCCTCCTCCTCCTCCTCCTCCTCCTCCTCCTCCTCCTCCTACCCCCTCCCCTCGCGGCGCTGCGCAGCCTTGCGATGCACCTCGAGCGCGGCGTTGCCCTCCACGTGCGGGCCTGGCTCCCAGTAGTCGTGGTCGCCGTCTGGCCTGGGCGCCGCTCAGGGGAATAGGGCGACGGAGGCGAGGAGGGGGGGGAGACTCCTGGTCCTCTTCCTTCTCCAGGTCCTCTTCCTTCTCCCCCTCTCCCCCTCCTCTCCTCCTCCTCCTCCCCTCCTCCTCCTGCCTCCTCCCTCCTCCGCCTCTCCTCCTCCTCCCCCTCCTCCTCTCTTGCTCCTCCTCTCGTCCTCCCCACCTCCTCCTCCTCCTCCTCCTCCTCCGCCGCCTCCTCCTCCTCCCCTCTCCTCCTCCTCCTTCCCCCGCCTCCTCGCCTCCGCGTCGCCTCCCGCTCTCCTCTGAGAAGAGGGAGGAGGTTTCTCGAGGAGGAGGGAGGAGGAGAGGAGGAGAGAAGGCGAGGAGGTAGGAGTAGAAGGAAGGAGGATGGTGAGGAGGAGAGGATGAGGAGGAGGAAGGAAGGAGGATGAGGGGGAGGAGGAGGAGGAGGAGGGAGGGAGGAGGAGGAGGAAGAGGAGGAGGAGGAGGAGGGAGGAGGATGGGGGGGGATGAGGAGGATGAGGATGAGGAGGAGGAGGGGAGGGGAGGAGCGTTTCAAGACCCGCGTCGCCCGTGCCAGCGTTCAGCACGAGCTGCGTCGAGCCAGCCGTCCTTATGCGGCTGGAAGATGAAGATCCCGCCCTCCTTGATGCTCAGCACGAGCCTTCGGGGGCCGCGCGCCCCCCCTCGTCTCCCATTTGATTCCCCTCCTCCTCCTCTCCCTCGTCTTTTCCCTCGCTCATTCTCCCCTCATATTGCTTCCTCCTCCTCTCATTCCTCCTCCTCCTCCTCCTCCTCCTCCTCCTCCTCCTCCTCCTCCTCGTCCTTCTCACGGAACAACACAGATTACAAGAACAGACATACAGATTACAGACAAAATTACAGATTACAGACAAAATTACAGATTACAGAAAAAATTACAGATTACAGAAAAAATTACAGATTACAGAAAAAAATACAGATTACAGACGGACCTCAGTTGTGAGTTTGACTGTGAGTTTGGGCCGGCATGCGCGGGCCCAAACTCACAGTCAGAGGGTCAGATCATGACAATATTGTGTTGTTCCCTGGTGGGCGTGGATCATTTGGTAACGAGTGCGCCTCAGCAGCCGCTGGAAGCCGCTCTGCGTCGCGATGTCGTCGTCCAGCGGCCGCACCTGAGCGTTGTAGGTGCTCGCGACGAGGTTCTGGTCGGCAGCGATGGCCGAGAAGTCGGGGCCGTCTCCAGAGATGAGGTCGACCTGGCGCTTCCTCCTCCTCCTCCTCCTCCTCCTCCTCCTCCTCCTCATCCCCCTCCTCCTCCACCTCCTCCTCCTACTCGTCCTCCTCCTCATCCTCTTCCGCCTCCTCCTCCTCTGCACTTTCGTCAAATTCGGGATCGCATCCACCTTCGTAGCCGTGCCCTTTCTCTTCCTCTCCTCTTCGCATCCTCTTCCCCTTCCTTCTCCTTCTCCCATTCCTTCCTCTTCGTCTCCTTCTCCTTCTCGTCGTTTTCCTCCCTTATCTTCCCTCCTGATCCTCCTTCTTCCTGATCCTCTTTGTCCTCTTCGCCGACTCGCCACTCCCCCCCTTTCCCCTCCTGACCCCCTGACGGGGAAAGGCGGGGAGTGGGGGGTGGGGCGGCGGCGGCGCGGGTTTGAACAGGGGGGCCACGTCGTACACCCTAGGAGGGCGATAACCGTAGTTCTCGATGTCGTCACCCGCGGCGGCTTCGGATGCGGTCTTGCCGAAGACTCTGAGTTCCAAGGCTGGTTTGGAATCCCGCGGCATGAGCCAGAAAGCTGCGATGGGGGAGAGAAGGGCGAGGACGAGGAGGCAGGGGAGGGAGGAATATAACAATGGAGGGGGAGGACGGGGGGCACGGAGGGGATGCCACGGAGGACGAGGGGACGAGGGATAGGGGCATGAGGGGAGATGGGGACGAGGAGGACGAGGAGTCCTCCTCGCCCCCTTCCCCCTCCTAAGAAGATCTGGATTTCGGGGCTCAAAGGGCGGGGCCTCCTGTGTGTTATTCCTCTACAGTATGCCTGATCCTTCCTTCCCTCCTGCCCCTGGTCTGGCTGGTCCTCCTTTCCTCCTCCTCCCTCGTGCCCCTCGTCCTCCTAAAAAAATCCCTCCTCTTGTTTTTTTCCTCGGCGTGATGCAGCCCTAGTGGGAACACGCCCTCCCCCTCCCTGTCGTTGATCATTCTCCTAATCTTCCACCTCCGCCCTCTTGCTCCTGCATTGCTCCTCCTGCGACGGGAGCACGCGCGAATCGCGCGGGCGCGAGGCGCGACGCGCGGGGGGCGCACCGCCCCCGACGTACTCGATGTTGTCGGGAGGGTTGCGGGGGCGGCCGCGCGGCGGGCGGAGGCGGGCGTGAAGGAGTTAGGGGGAGGGAGGGAGTTGTTTTTTGTATAAAAAATGCGCGTATATATGGGGGAGGGAGGGAGTTTTTTTCGTTGTATATGCGCGTTTGCAGGTATCCTAAATAACAGCGATCGCTAAAAATATTAGTGGTCCGTTTAACAACAAGAACAGCGATTACTAAAAAAATTAGCGATCACTAAAAAAAATGCGGAATGTCTAATTTTTTAGAAGATCCTAAAAAATTAGATGATCGGATGCTCTGGGAAGTTCCCCACGAACATCTGCGAGGTGAAGAACTCGGACCTTCCCCCCTAGCTCAGACTTGTCCATCACATGGGCCGCTGGATGTGCATCCTTGCCGTGACGGAGATGGTGGGCGTGAGCGACCGCCGCGTCCTCGCTCTTGCGGAGGCGCGCCGCGGCGTTGAGCGGAGGAAGGTGGCTCGGGCAAAGAAGGAGGTGCAGGACAAGCTCTGCGCCGCAAAGCGCGCTGCGTCTTCTAGCAGCCGCCGACGGCCGCTTCCGGCGTCGCCTGCACTGGCGGCCAGACCGACGTGGGCCGCGGATGATGAGGGATTGTACAGCTGCCCCTCTCTCCCTCACCCTCTTTTTCCGTTCCCTCCCTTTCCCTTCTGGCCAGTCTCGGAACGCGCCTTCGGCTCGGCGCGGGGCTTCTCATAACGTGGAGACCGACATCGGAGCATTAGTTCGTTGCTTCAGACCCATCAGCGTAGGGCTCATGGCTACTCGCCGTGCCTCCGCTTTCTCCCGCCCCCCTCTCTTCGTCCTTCCCCCCTCCCTCCCGTTCGTTCTGGCAGTTGTCTCTGGGCGGCCGGCGAGTCGCGCGATCGTGTCAGCGGTGGGCCTGCAAACATATATTGCCGCCCGCTTCAGGTCGCATGCCCGCGGCCGCATTTCGGCCACGTGCGTAGGACAGTGTCTGGAGCATTGAGATTGTCCTGGCTCTCACTTAGTGATACCTCCTCCTATACACCCTCCTCTTCCTCCTCCTCTCTCCTTTTCGTGCTTTCTGACCATTCCCTCGGCGTGCAAGGCGCGCGCGCAGACGCGCGGCCTACGCGCGCAGCGCGTATGAAGCCCTCGTGACTGCATTGGCGCAGCGCGACCGCGGCCCCGGGAATGCTGGGCGCGCGAGTTTTTAAAATGGTGGTTTTGCTTGGACTCGCTCACGCTATCGCGTGCCAGTCGTGACCGACGCTGCAGGTAGTGGGCCGCACTTCTTTCACGCCTGGGCCGACGGCGGGGAAATGCTTCTCCCGCGTCGTCCCTGGCGGAATACACGGGGCGGCGGTTCACGCGTGCATTGAGTTTGGAATAGAAATCGCAGGGAGAAAAAGGGGATATCGGCCGTTCAACATCCAAGACGCCAGCGGTGAATCAACGCCGCCCCCTGCCATTTTGGGAAGCGCCCCCTTTTGGCCCCACGTTGGGCCCCAAGATCGCCCAACTTATCGGACTACGTGTTCCTCCAGCTGTTCTGGAAATTCTACAAGGGGGACCTTTGGGAGAGGATGATAGGGAATATCAGGAGGAGGAGGAGGAGGAGGAGGAGGAGGAGGAGGAGGAGGAGGAGGAGGAGGAGGCGGAGGAGGCGAAGAGGACAAGAATCAAGGGGAGGAGGAGGAAGGAGGCGGAGGAGGAGGAGGAGAGGACAGCAGGAGGAGGGCAGGAGGAGGAGGAGGAGGAAGCCTCTTTGGAGCCTCTTGGGCCACTAGTGAAGCTTCCTGGGAGATTATTGGGGGCCTCTTGGAGGTCTTTTTTGGGGGGATCCTTGGGCGTCTTCGTGGCCTTTTGGGGCTTCTTGGGCGCCTCCTTCGCCGTATTACGGCGTTCTTGGCTTGCCGGACGCCGTCGGAAGCCGTCTGGGGGACCTTTCTGAACCGACTTCGGGCCCTGTTGTGGTGCTTCAGGGCCGTCTGGAACGCTATCGTGGGCGTCTTGGGGGCTTTTTGGCCCGTCTTGGGGCCCTCTGGGAGCCGTCTTGGGGGCCTCTTGGGACATCACGGGGCCAAATTGAAGGCGTTTTTGGCGATCTGGGAGCGACCTGGGGGTTGGGCCGTCTCGGGCCGTCGGAAGGCCCAAATATTAAAAGAAAAGCATTGATTTGGGCAGATTCGGGCCCTTTCTGGAGGACCTCTTCTCCCCAGGCCGTCTTGGAGGCCTATTGGGGGCCTCTTGGGCCGTCTTGGGGGCTTCTTGGGCGGGATTGGAGGCATCTTGGACTCTCTGGGCCATCTTGGAGGCAATCTTGGACCGTCTTGGGCCGTCTTGGAGACAATCTTGGACCTTGTTTGGCGACCTTGGAGGCCCTCTGGGGGCCGTTTTGAAGGTTTCAGGGGCCGTCGTGGGATCATTTTGGAGGCCTTGAAGGCCATCTTGGGGCGATCTTGGGGGCCTTTTGGGCCGTCGGAAGGCCGAAAAGAAACAAATGCCCAAATCCTTCAAAAGCTTATGGGAAATCAATGGTGTTGGCCTCTTCGGGCCCTCCTGAGGGATCTCTTGGAGGCCTCTTTGGCCGTCTTGGAGGCCATCTCGGGCCACTTTGGGCGAACTTGGAGGCCCTCTTGGGCCTGTCTTGGAGGCTTCTTGGGCCGTCATGGGCTCATCTTGGAGGCGGTCGGTGCCATCTTGGGGAGATATTTGGGGCCTCTTGGGCCGTCTTGGGCTTTCGGAAGGCCAAACAGAAGCAAATGCCAAGCTCCTTCAACAACTTCAGGAACATCAATGTTTTTGGCCTCTTCGGGCCCTCCTGGAGGACCTCTTGGAGGCCGTCCTGGGCCGTCTTGGAGGCCTCTTGGGCCTTCTTGGCCGGACTTGGAGGCATCTTGGACCCCTCTTGGGCCATCTTGGCGGCCATCTCGGACCTTCTTGGGCGAACTTGGAGGCCATCTTGGTCTTCTTGGAGGCCATTTTGACCCGTCTTGGGGGACTTCCGTTCTGACGTTGAAGTTGTTTGCGTGGCCTTCCGGGTGGCCAGCGGCAACGGCCGACGCCCCAGGGGGAGTGCTACAAGAACCATAAATCTTTTGAAGTTTAGCACGCCAGGCACCCTTGTGGCAAGTCACAGGGGGCGGCGGATCTACCCGCCGTGCTTGGGTTCTGGGTCCGAGTCCTTAGGGATGCTTCTTGGGGTCTCATCGGAGCGCTCTCGGGGGCTTCTGGGGGGCAGTTTTGGGGCCTCTTCGGGGCGCCTTGGGGGTGTTCTTTTGGGAGCATATTGGGGGCTTCTTGGTCTTTTTTGCGGGCCGCTTGGCGGCCTCTCGGGGCCGAAGTCTGAAATGGTCCGTTCGGATCCCCCGTGTGGGCCCCCTGTTGGTGCCGTCTTGGGTGCTTCTTGGGCAGTCTTGGAGGCTCCTCAGGCCGTCTTGGCGCCCTTCGGCCCTGTGGAGCGTGAGGCCTCTTGGGGCGATCTTGGGGACCTCTTGGGCCGTCTTGGAGCGTCGGGAAGCCGAACAGGCGAGAACGCCACAAAACTTCAACAACTCATGGGAAATCATTGACTTTTGCCTTTTGGGGCCCTCCTGCGAGTGCTCTTGAAGAGGCCTGTTGGGGCGTCTTGGAGGCCTCTTGGACCGTCCGGAGGCCATCTTGGGCGTCTTTGACCGATCGTTCGGCGACTCGGACCCCTCTTGGGCCGTCGCGGCCTCTTCGGGCCTTATTGGCCCGTCTTCAGGCCTTCTTGGCCTCGAACAAAAATTACCCCAGTGCGACCCTACCTAGAAGTTGGAGCCCCTATGAAAGCAGCATTAGTTGCTCTGCTATGCTATGCCATGCTATGCTGCGCTATGCTATGCTATGCTATGCTATGCTATGCTATGCTGCGCTATGATATGCTATTCTATGATATGTTAAGCTATGCTATGTAATGATGTGCTATGCTAAGCTATGCTATGATATGCTATGCAATGCTAAGCTGCGTTATGCTATGTTATGCTTTGATTTGCTATGCTATGCTATGCTATGATATACTATGTCATGCTGCACTGTGCTATGCTATGTTATGCTGCGCTGTGCTGTGCTGTGCTGTGTTGCGCTATGCTGTGCTGTGCTGTGCTATGCTATGGTGCGCTATGATATGCTATGCTGTGCTCTGCTATGCTAAAGCTCAGTGAAGCTAAGATGAAGGTAAACTAAGCTAAGATTCACCTGAGCTAAGACTAATCCAAGCTAAGCTAAGATGAAATAAGCTAAGCTAAGATGAGATAGACAACGCTAAGCTAAGGGATTGTAACTGGGGGAACGCGGATCCTGGGGGAACCGCCCGGGTCGATTTCCACTGCCCGGCCCCTTTAAGCTAAGAGGGTAAGAACCCTTCTAGGCAGAGCCTAGGTAGGGAACATGCGACAACACTCTGGGAACCCCAGGAGACACGCGAGAAGCCCCGGGAGATTTGAGAGCTGCGGGTCCGGGCTCTGTGCTCATGGTCTCCGTATGCTTCCGGTCTCTTGGCAAATCTCCTTGATGGAGCGCCCCCCCCTTTTCCACACCTCTTTCCTGTTTTCTCCCCTCTTTCCCTCCCCCACTTCGCCCCCCCTCCACCGATACCTCATCACCGCTCGCGAACGACAGAACCCCCAATGTTGAGAGTTCCCCCCCTTCTCCCCCCCTCCCTGCCCCCCGACCTGCTTCCCCCCGTCCCTCACCGTTTCCTGCCCTTTGCCACCGGCACTTCATCTACGTGCCCTCGACTGATGTACGTCCTCCAATGCTGAGTTTATCCCTCCTCCCTTCAGCATTCTCCCTCCAATCCCTGTCCCCCCCTCCTCCCCCCCGCCCGAAGGGGAAGAAAATCAATGTCTCTAAAAGAGGCCACACAGAACGTGTTAGGCAACAGTTTGTTAGGCCACCTACGCCTAGATGGTCGGTGGAATTCGCAGCGATCACCATTGCAGGACGCCCTGTTCAAACCACACAGGGCAAGGCATCCAGACCGACATCACTTGCAGCGTTGCAGAATTGAAGCGGTCAAGCCCGATTGGTTCACATTTACACTGGTACCCCGAACGGCTGGGATCTATTGGGCCGCCTGGTTCGCATTCACAGTGGTCGGGGGGGGGTCATCTATGCAACCGTTTTGGTTCACACTCACACTGTTAGCTTCGAGTGCGATGTCTGGCGTCGTGTGTCTCACATTTACACTGGTAGCCCTAGCGGCTTCCATGTGTCGTGCCGTCCTGAGAACATTCACACACGTACAAGGCCGGAGCGGTTGCGATCTATCGGGCCGTGCTCGCTCATAGCTTCGGCGCAGTGTCGGCGATGGTCGAAATCAGAAATTCTCAGGAATGCCTATCGCCCCATTGAGGCCGCCAGCCGTGTGAGGTCTTTGTTGGCGGCGGTGGCATTGTCTCCCGGCCATCATCTTGCCACGGCCAGCCTCTCCAATGCATCCGCTTCTTCTTTGCATTCTGTCTGTCTCACCCACCCTTTCCGAAGCCCGTTTCAGAAGCCCTGGCTGCGCCGTCGTCTCGCCGCGCGCCGGCTCGCGCAAGTTCGGCTGCCTTCTGTCGGCGGCAATGCCGAAGATCCCGCCCCCGAGCTCACCGCGGCAGAGATCCGCGCGCTCATGGACGCCGCGCAGCAGAAGGTCGACGAGAACTTCAATGCAGCCGAACACTTGCCAGAGGCCGTGTATAAATTCGCCCACCCAATAGCGACCACCACGTGCCAGGGCTTTTATTCCACGACGATGATGTTGCTGGGCGCCGTCCCGGCCTTGACGAAAAGGTGCCCGCGTCAAGCTGCGGTCGCAGAAAGCGTGCCCTCTCACCGCGGTCGTCATCCAGGTGGGAGTGCCGCAGAAAGGCAAGAGTCGTCTGCATCCCGTCATCGAGGAGACGTTCGACACCTGCGACGACGTCGTGGCGGACCTGGCCCAGGACATGTTCAACGAGGCTCGCGAGGGGAGGCAAGACGCGCGCCAGCGACGGCGGGGGACTCGTAGTGAATTCTGCCGCCCTCCAGAGCTTCACGTTCCCGGAGTTTTTCTTCAGGTGTTCTGCTGCGCGCAAGCAGGTCGAGTGCAAGGTTGGGGGCAAGAAGACTGACCCGGGCATCCCGGCCAGGGTCTGCTTCGGCAGCGGCTTCAACCTGGACGAGGCGCACGAGTTCTTTGACGGTTTGGGCCTCCTCGGTAATGCGACCAAGGACAAGGACAAGACGCCCTCCTGAAACGCGTCGTTGCTGAATCTGTTGCAGCCTGGCAAGACCAGGAGGGCGACGCGCACAAGCACCAATTTCGGCATGTCGAGGGACAAGACCGTGTCTATCTCCATTCTCGGCAACGCCCACCCCGACAAGGCCATTCCTATGGGCCGCGGTTGTTTGGGCTCCCACACGGCGGCCACGAAAGAGCGACTCGTGTTCTGCCTCGACCGCGCGGCGCCTCGACACGCGCCTTTGCCCGAGGACTGCGAGCCCGAAGCCCGAGATGATGGGCGGGCGTGGCTGCCTCTCACGGCCCAGCAAGCCGCGGTCTACGGGTGGGATCGCTTTAAGGACGACCCCGCAGCGGCGATTCGCGCTGGGCTCCAGGTCGACGATCGCTCTCAGCCTGCGCCGTGCGAGGGCGGCCTCGTCATCCAGGGGCCTCCCGGCGGCTGCGTCGTCTCGTTCCCTGACGGCCGCCAGAGTCGATTGCGGTACTTGTGCCGTCCAGACGGCGGGCTCGTCGCCGCCGAGTACTGCGTCTCCTCGCGTTGGAATCTGCCTGACCCCGCGGACCGCATCAGGGCGGCGGCTCGGCGCATTGCTGAACTATTCAATGATAAGCCGCGCGCCGTGCTCGAGTTCGAGGGCCGCGCCAAGTAGATCCTCCCGGGCAACCAGGTGGCGCAGAGCAATCGGGCTGACATGTGCGAGGATGACGTTCGCACTGCCGCCCTCCATTCAAAAGCCGCGGAGCGCGTGGGCAGATTCGCGGGCCCCCTGGCTGTCCTGGAGTACGGCGGGGGCGCCCCTCTGCCCGAGGGCCGCGACGTCGTGCTGATCACGGAGGACCGCGTGGAGACGGCGTGGCGCTTGGTGAACACAAGCCTCCTCCTTCGGGAGGCCTGGCGCGCGGCGCCCCCCGTTGAGGATGACTTGGCCGCGCCCGGTCTCGGCCTCGCGGATGCTATCCGCGGCGACTACCAGCCTGGCCTGTACGCGACTGCGCTGCCGACGCAGCTTCTGCCATTCCCCGCGCCCGAGCTCGCGGGCGGCGCCGGCGGCAGCCCCGCCGATCCTCTCCCCCCGGCAGACGACGAGGAGGATGGGGCAGAATTGGCTTCGCGCGGCGACGGCGCAGGGGGGGGCCCCCGCGGCGCGCCGCCGGGGCGCGCTGGAAGCGAGGGCTCGCAGCCTGCGGAGAGCCCGCGCTCGCCGAGGCCGGAGGGGGAGGAGGGGGGGCAGGAGGCCGCCCTCGCCGACCTCGCGAGAGCCCGCGCCGAGGGCGAGGGGCAGCCGCCCCAGCAGCAGCAGCGCCAGGCGCCCCCTCTGGCGGCCGCTGCCTCCCCGCCCGCGGCCGCTGCCAGCGCCCCCGCGCCGGGCACTGGAGAGGAGACGGCGCCTTCGCCGCTCGCGGCCCCGCTCTGCTGGGGGGGCGTGGACACGGAGGCGAACTTCGACAAGGTGGGGCTGGGCCCTAACAGTGGCATGATATTTTCCGTTGACCCCGGCGCGACGACTCCCTTCTTGGACAGGGCCTTCGTCCGCCAGTGCTTGCTTTCTGGCGCCGCTCGGGCCAAGTTGGGAAGCCTGGTGGGCAACTATTCTGTGGCCAGCTGCGACCCGGGCGAGGGCGCGGAGAACGCTGCCCGCAAGCGCAAGAAGCGCGCGCGCGCCCTTCGCGAGATGAGGCCCGCGACGTGCTCCAGGCCGCATTTGCGTAGTTCCCCCGCCTGGGCGGCTTCCTGGACGACGCCACGAACGAGGTGGAGTTCCGGGCGTGGCCGGAGTCCCAGCAGGGAAAAGTTTTGCTCCACAACGAACTCATGCGGTGCTGCCGCGTGGCCTTGCGGGACTTGGCCGCCCGCAGGGCAAAGTGGAGCGGCCGCTCCAGCACCCGGCCAGGCTGCGCGCGAGGCCCAGCAGCCGCCAGCGGAGCAGCCGGC